>PVKU01006052.1:0-110973 GCA_004027475.1 Anoura caudifer
AACCACAGACAAGGAAAAGTGGAACAGACTGAAAGGGAGCAGAGAGGGTGGGGGAGGGGATAATAGTAGAAAGAAGGGAAAGGGACTAGACAAAGAACATATGTGAATGACCCATGGACATAGACAACAGTGTGGAAATCGACTGTGGGAGCAGGAGTTGGGATGATTGGAGGAGGGCAAAGAGGGAAAATTTGGGACAGCTGTAGTAGAATAACAATAAAAAGTGATTGTATAAAAACCCAATAAAATTGCAGTTATTCTTACATTATAAAAAAAGAAAAAAAAACTTGAATTATATAAATCAGAATTCAGATAAAAACTTAGATAATGGAGCAAACAGGGTGGAAGAAATGTTCTGTGTAAAACATCTATAACAAATACAATAGTTTTATAAAAATGTCATTGAAGTTGGTGAGAAGGCAGAGCCTAGAATATCTTAGAAACATAGGTAGATAGGTAAGCAAGTAGATGGATGTGTGTGTGTAATTTTAACTACACCTGGTTATTTTCTCTAAATCAGTATAAAATTAATTTAGTTCTTGTATAGTTTCATGGTCTCTCTCTGTCTATAATCATGTTGTTTTAAACTAATAGTTTCAAGTTTTTCACTACAGCTTCTACCCAGGTCTTCAGGAATGTAGAATTGCAAAATGAACTTCAAAATGTTAATTCATTCTCAATAATGAAGTAGTACAGTATATTGGAATAATTACTATACTTTGAATCAGTTGATGAAAGTAGATTCCTAAAGCTAAGACAATGCAGAAACCACAAATCATTTCTCTTCAGTTTATTAGTAAAATGAAGATGCAACTAGGAAGGCAGATAAATTATGTCATTTCTAGGATTCGATTGAGATATAAAAAGTTTATGATTCAAATAAATTGGTAAATTAAACTTAAGATCCTTGGATCATTTAAGCATGCAAATAGGAAGTTTTTTATAGCAAAATTGAGCAAAGGAATCATTATATGATCTGTTTTTTAAAAAGTATCTTTTCTGTATTAGTTTATATCAAATTCCTATTACTTTTTATAAACTATACATGGTTGAAATATACTTCTTAGATTTTTTTCTAAACCTTTAAATTATTCATTGTCTAAATAAACTTTTTTTCATTTTATATCTACAAAGAATTTAAAATGGCATTATAGAAATTGTTGAAACTAATTCAAAAGAACATAAGCACCACTATGTTCATTGCAGCATTATTTACAATCATCAAGTTATGGAAGCAGCCCAAGTGCCCATATAGTAGATGAGTGGATAAAACAACTATGGGGCATGTACACAATGGACTACTACTCAGCCATAAAAAAGAAGAAAACATCATTTGCAACAGTATAGATGGGCCCGAAAGATATTATGCTAAGTGAAGTAAGCCAGTCAGAGAAAGAAAAATGCTATATGATTTCACTCATATGTGGTATCTAATGAACAAACTGAACTAATGAAGAAAATTGTGACAGACTCATAGATGGAGAGTAGATGACAGCTTATGGTGGGGGCAATAAGAGGTGGAGAGATTGAACAAAAAGGGAAAAGGACTCATGGACATGGACAACAGTGTGGTGATTGCTGGGAGGAGGGGGTATATGGGGACTAAACTGTAATGGAAAAATACAGTGAAGATGAAATCAAAATAAATAAAGAGGAGGAATGTGACCCATACATACACACACACACACAAATGATATGCTCTACTTAGTTATTGCATTTTATGAAGGGAATAAATGTATTTCTTAGTCATGATCTAAAGGAGAAAGTAAGTTGTAAAACACTAGTGTCTTTGTTTATGATCTAGAAATGAACTGTGCACATTCCCCTTGGTAATTAAGCAAAGAACATAATTATTTAAATTCCCCATATAAAGCATGACTTTATTATAGATGCAGGAGGAGTAAAATGCATGAGTGTCAATCCATGTCTTTTATATCTGTCTGCCAATAGAAGAAAGTGGCCATTTAATGGTGATTACAATCCACCTCAAGTGTCTATATGTCACATCTTCAAAAGAGGTAAGTGGCAGCTTGATGAATATTCTTTTTTTAGCCTCACTCTCTCTCTCTGTGTCTCCCTTTCTCCCCATCCTTTTCCCGTTTCTCCCCCCAACCCTTTTTTTCCCTAGGGGTTCACATGTCATTATTACATTGCTCAGGAGATGAATCCATTTTCTTTCTGTTAATTCCTCTTCCTAACATGATGAAGAACCTCCTCATTGATTTTGACTCGGGATTTTTTTCTTTTAAAGTAGAACAGACTTCTGACCTTTCAAATGATCAAATTAGGATGGTTATTTTCACATTATTAAGTAATCAAGAAACAAATGCATTAGGAAAGAGTTTGGTTCACAGGCAGGCCTGTCGGCTTCTAAAAAAATATTTTGCACTGACAAGTTAACCCAGATTCCATTTCTTCCCTCGCCTATAAGCCACATGGGAAGCTAAAATGCATTTTAACATTGCATTTTGCCTAAAGGCTATCAGTAAAATTTAATTTTCTTACTGCATTGATTTTTCCATTATAAGTTATAACTGTCTAATGATATCTCATAAGAATTTTCAGTATTGAGGAAAAAGATGTGAATGATTTACCAATGATAACTGCTTAGAAACACATGGTGATTTTGAATTAAATATTCTATGTCTCTTTTTGATAATCTGTTGTTTCAAACTGTTAAATTTCATACTCTCAGTGCTTAGATGATGCTTTTATTTCACATATTATAAAGTTTAATATGCAATCCTCACCTTAAAAATGGAATCCCAGTATTTGAAATTTAGAAAAGAATCTATTATATGGAGGTAATTCCCTAGATATGGGGCAATTACTGTTAAAAATTAATGTGCCAAACTGAAATAAAGTGACTGAATGACATTAGCGTGTAAGGCTATTGTCTCTCAATCTTGATTGCATTTAGGAAAGGTTGACATCTTACCCTAATTACTTCAAATACATCAAGTTGTCATATTTTTATTTTTAGCTTGGACAAAGCATGCATCAGAGATATTATGTAGTTCATTTCTCTACAGAAAGAAAGGAAGGAAGGAAGGGAGGGAGGGATGCAGGGAGGGAAAGAAAAAAAAAGAAAATGAACCTGATTCTTTTTTTTTTCTTTTAAATGGATGTCTCACTTCTGAAGCTTTAGCAAAACTTAAAATAATCATGTTGAGAAAACATATAAAAAATAGAACCAGTGTCACAGTAAAATCGACAGAGGATTCAAAGTGCCATATGTTCAATAGCTCCAAGGGAATATTTTAATTATTATTTCACATTGTCATAAACACTACAGGTGGTTATAAATATAAAATGCAAATTTATGAACAAAAAATTAACCAAGTTAAATACATCATTGTTAACAAGGGTAGATGCCAACAAATGGAAAATGTCTTAATTGCTATCACTTGCTCTTATCTTTGGTATGTTCATTGCAGGAATGCCTCTAATACTTATTTTCTTGCAATTTGGTTTCCACTTTTTTTTTAACATTTAAAAAAGGCTTGAAATAGAAATGTAGAACATCTGTTTGAAAGAAATAAATTGTTCTTTAAAATGTCATCAAAATAATTTAGAAAGTCAATCCTTTTCCTATTTTAAAAACTCTAAATTTTAAATTTTTAAACCATTGTGCATATGATGGTAACTTTTTAAAAAATAAAGCAAATCGCATCTTTATTCTTGAATAAAGATATCCATTTCCAAATAACTTAATAGACATTCCCATATCAAATGAGACTTCCAAACCTAGTTTGGAAGTTTAGATTAATAAACTAATGTATCTTGTGTTTAGAGCCAGAAAAAAATTATAATTACAAACTAATTATGATCTCTTCATTATTCTCTGTCATCCCTGATGAACTACTGATGATTTATAGTAAATTACGAATAAAATTACAGATTAAAAGAAAATGTCTAAGCCAGTGGTATTAATGATTGGGTTGGCTTTTAAAATCTGCAACTGATCTTGATTTGGTCATGTCATATTTCTATCTTTCATTCAACACTTTTTAAAATGATTTTTATATAATGCTTGTGTAGACAAGGACCACATTAAATTTGGAGTAGAATACATTTAAGGTTGATTTTTCATTTGTAATGTTTGTGATTAAGAACAAAAAAAGACATATGCCAAATAAGGAACAACTTTTTTAATCAGCTACTCACACTCTAATCTCTTCCATCTATGCTTAGATTTATATTAGTCCCTTAGAGTGCTTTTCACTACAAAAAAAAAAAAAAAAACCTGATTCAACTAACTAATGCAAAGAGAAAGAAACTGACTGAAGGGCATGGGCTTCTTTCTGGTTGTGTGCTGATAAGTACTTAACAGGTAACTCTTTATCCCACATTGATGGCATTTGCCAATTTCTCTGGTGTAAATACTCCCATCAGAGTCAATTTCATGCTTTGAATATGATGATGGCATTGAATTCAGAGTTGGCAATAAGTGCACATTTTTGTCTCTCAAAAGCAGGTTACACCACATTATTGGTTTGCCATAAAACTCAAGAATCAGGCAGTATAGGCAGGCCTCATGGGGATTCAAAACATGAACTAAAAAACCATGAATTGTGTTTTTTAATGCCCAAAAGAGGTCCTTTCTCTCCTATAAAATCTGTGTCAACCTTTTTTTCTGGAGGCAGAGAAGCACATTTCACCCAATAGGCTTTCTTGTCCTGGTTTTCTTATAATACTTCTATTCAAGTCATAGAAAATACTGATAAGCATTCCCAGACCTGAGTCTATGGATTTCTTAGAGGTACACATTATTTGCTCAACTTGATTGTGATAACCATCCTTAATTGTGACGGTGATGGTGATGATGATGATGATTGTGCTTATGTGTGTGCATGCTTGAGAAATAATTTGGACTATGGTAGCACATGGAAGTAATAGAAATAGAGGAGTGCATCACTGTAGATAGAATAGTTTTCCAAGAAAAGAAGTGAGCCTGGTTTAGGTGGGTACCTATACACCCCCACCTTAAAATATCTACTGTATTAATTGTGGTAGGCAGAACAATGTCCTTCCCATTTCCAAAAATGTCTATGGTCTAATCCTTGGAACCTTTGAATATTCTACCTTACACAGCAAACAAGAGTTTGCAGATGTAGTGAAGCTAAAGATCTTGAGATGGAGAGATTATCATGAATCATCTCATTGGAACAATGTAATCAAAATTGTCCTTTTAAGTAAAAGAGCTAGGTAGGAGGATCAGAGTCAGGAAAAGAAGACAGAGTAATTTAATTGCTGACTTTGAAGACCAAAGAGGGTTGGTTACAAGCCTAGAAGTGCAGGAAGCCTCTAGAAAGTGGAAAAAGCAAGGAAACTGATTATTCCCTAAAGCCCCTAGAAGAAATGCAGCCCTGCTGACATCTTGATTTTCACTCAGTGAGGCCCAGTTTGGACTTATGACCTCTGGAAATGTAAAGATAATCAATTTGAGTTGTTTAGTGTCACTAAGTCTATAATAATTTGTTACAGCAACAGGAAATTTACACATTGATCAAATATGATTTGCTAGACTAGGTGGTTAAGCACTTATCAATACAATGGAAATCAATACAGAACCTACAATGTTTTCTTTTTTCTTTTTTTCTTTTTTGTTGTTATTCAAGTATAGTTGTCTCCATTTCCCCCCCACCAGTCCTAAGATATTTTATTGATAAAAACAAGTTAATGTGTATATATATAGGATGTCAATATCATCAGTAAAATAATTTTAGAAGTCCTTACAGTAATAAAAATGTAATCTAATCTTCAAAGATTATAATTCATGTTTACAGTATAGGAACAAGAATGAGTTAAACTCTTAAATATAAGTTTCAAGGTAACGCTCTAGCTGGTGTGGCTCAGTGGATTGAGTACCAGCCTGTGACCCAAAGGCTAACTGGTTCGATTCCCAGTCAGGGCGCATGCCTGGGTTGTGGACTAGGTCCTGGTTGTGTGTGTGCAAGAGGTAACTGGTCAATGTACCTCTCACACATTGATGTTTCCCTCCCTCTCTTTCTCCCTCCCTTCCCATCTCCCTAAAAATAAATAAATAAAATCTAAAAAAAAGTTTCAAGATATATCAATGAGTATTTCTTGAACACCTTCTGAAGCTTCTAATCTAAAAATAATTAGATTTTAGATTTAGCTGAAACCCAGATGAAAATAATTTGAGTTTGGGAATATATTATCATACATATTATTTTACCACAGAAAGAAAACCAGTACAAATTGATACTTACAAAAACTTATATTAGATCCTAATAGTAATAATTGGTTTTGAATATGTTTGTTTTATTGTAGGGGTTTCACTTCTTCATACAAAACTGCAGAAGGAACCTGATAGGAACTGTTGATTACCAAGTGCTCATTTAGCTGATATGAGCTAATGTAATTTTGTAATTTTACAAAAAAATGATACTGATCAATAACTGGGAATTCAGAACCTCATTTCTTCCCCCTGTGGAAGTAAGTAATTAAGATTTGCTTAACTGAGATTATTATTTGCCCAAATGTATGTTGTGAATCAGTAATAGCCTACAGCATTGTCATTTCCATTCATACTAGTTTTCTGGTCAATTTTGAAATCAATAGAAATCAGAATAAGAGGTTTAACTCTTTGTTGTTCTAGCTTAATTACATGACAGCAATGGAATGCTTTACTTTTTTCTTTTATTAAACTCAGGGGAACAATGCCAGTTCAGCAGGGTCTGCATATTTTGTGTACAACTACCCACCACATGCTGGAGTGGGACAACTCGCTTGCTGTGCTAATTGAGTAAGTCAACTTTTTTTGTTTCACTATGACTCAGTTTAGTCACAGCAGTTAGATAATTTCTGAGGTAGATCATACTATTAAATAGAAGTGAAGTGATTTTTTTAAAGAATTTATTTAATTTTAGACTGAGGGGAAGGGAAGGAGAGAGGGAGGGAAATATCACTGTGTGTTTATTGTGTGATCACTGTGTGATCCCCTACTGGGGACCTGGCCCTCAACCCAGGCATGTGCTCTGACTGGGAATCAAACTGGTGACCCTTTGGTTCACAGGCTGGCACTCAATCCACTGAGCCACACCAGCCAGGGCAGAAGTGATATTTTTAAAACTGAATATATTTAAGTTCCCCATAGACAGACATTTTTAAATATAGGTTCTTATATTTATTATTATTATTATTATTAGTAGTAGTAGTAGTAGTAGTTGTAGTATTTCTCATAAGATACTCACTATCAAGCTACATTGCTGATAAGAAAGTGGAATCTGCTGACAGTGTTACAAACAAAAAGTTCAAACCAAGAACACTGAATTTATAACACCTGCCACTGAACAATGCCTGAATTCTGAAGCTGGAAATGTTCGGGATGCTATGGTAGCCTTTCAGCAGAGGTGAAAAATCAAAGATCATTTTTTTCTAGAGATTTAATCAAGTGCTTCTTAGAAGTCTTAGAAGACTTCTTAGAGGTCTTGCCCCTTATTCCTCACAGAAAGTACACAATGCTATATGGGAACAAATCATATATAAGAGTCAAATGCAACTCAACATGCTCCTGGATTAATGGGCATTTGGGCAAAAATATTGGTCAACAATAAGCAGCATGAGCCATTATCCATTTTTCATTAGTGGAGGTCAATTTCTACACCTGGACCTGAATTTTTCATACTGTTCTCCTCTAATTTTTCCTTTCTCTTTTAGCACAGCCTATATTGCTGGTATTCTGTCCCACTCTAAAAGATATGGTTTAAATAAAATTTAAAATTGATGTTGTATTCATATTAATTTAGAATATTATAATTACCCAAGTCACACTACTAAAATATATATTTATCAGTGTATTTTCTAATATACCAATATTATATAGACAAATTAATTGTTTCATTTTCATATAGAAAGAGCACAGACTCAGAATTTGAAGAGATCCTAGCAGTCTCCTCCACTACATTTCTGGTATTCCTTCCCGTGTATTTTTGATCATTTCCATTTTAGTGCAGATGTAATATGTATCCATCTATTTGATATAAATTTACTGAATTCTGTCTATGCTCTGGACAGTTGTATAAATAATACAGACACTGAACCTCTGACCAAAAAAAACATATCCTAGAAGAATTAATAACATTAAACAAAAGAAAAATTACAAACAATTGCAATGGTAATACTGTAAAGAAAGAATTCAAAGCTAGTTTGAACATTAATAATGGAGTAATCCAACTAGTTTGCAGTGACAGAAATGGTTCACATAATAGGAACTAATATTCTAGCTAACATGTGAAGGAAAAATAGAAGTGAAATAAGATGGGGTGGAGGGAATCAAAGGAGAGACCTGTTTTTGACAGACAAGAAAAGGAATTGATAATATTGGGTTAATCTATGATTAAGTCTAGCCAAACAAGTATTGCTTATGGGTAATAACATCTGTAAGAAGATGGTATAAAAGAAAGTGATAAAAATAATGGCATGTGAGATATTACCAAGAAAGAGTCCCAAAAATGAGCCATGAAATTGGAGGAGTATAGAGTGAGAGATAAAGACCAGGAAAATGAAAAAGGACTGATGGGCAGGTGGCAACCATGAACTTGGCAGTTATGGTAGGGATTTTATAAAGGATTTTATAAAAATTTATAAGTATAATCAATATGCTAATGATTTCAACTAAGATACTGAAGAAAATATTGAGTGATTTGTATATTATAACACTGACCCAAGCTCATCAAGCAAAATGGAATGCTTATTTATCCTGCTTAATTAGGTTTTCTGGTAAGTATTTCATAAAATCAAGTCTCAGTATACAAGAAATAAGCCCTGGCTGATGTGGCTCAGTGGTCCACACCAGCCTGCAGACCAAAGGCTCGCCAGTTTGATTCCCAGTCAGGGCACATCCCTGGGTTTTGGGACAGGTCCCCAGTAGGGGGTGTGTAAAAGGAAACCACACATTGCCACACACTGATGTTTCTCTCTCTCTCTGCCTCCCTTCCCTTCTATCTAAAAATAAATAAATAAAGTATTTTTAAAAAGAGAAACAAAATCATATGTTTCAACTAAGAAGTATAGTTCATCATTCATTGAGACCTCATTCCCTGAATCCATTGTACAGCATGAATTTATTGGTTCTCAAATGAATATAGTCATAATTTTTATATATACTTTTTTCACTATGTAATGTACTAAATTATTATCATTCTTTCTTAACATAGTGGGAGGATTAAGTTCTATGCATCCCAACAAAAAACATACACCAGTGGAGATAATCCACTGAGAGAAAGGACCCAATCCTCTTCATCTGTTTAAAGACATAATGTGGAGTTGGTTGCAGAAGAGTTTTGAACACATGAATGACAAATGAGTATCTGGCTATCTGGCTCCAGTTTTTTTAACATGGGGATGCTTCTCAGACTCTTTCTGACCAGAAATTTGACCTCAGTGTGAAAGAAACATTAATTTTTTTGCTGGACCTTTGACAGTATCCCAGAAACAATGCTTAGGCCAAAAATAGCATGATATATAACTTAACAAATTTGAGCTTTCAAACAAATAATAAATAATGATGATCTAAAATGAACTAATTTTATCTTTTTAATAATGTTTTAAAATTTTGAATACCCTAAAATAAACTGTGAAATAACTTACAATAATTATTATTAATATTTACTTCTCCCATTCATCACGTTTTGTGCAATTCTTCCATTCAAAGACATATTAAAACAGTATCTCATACTCTGTACATTTCATACACCCTTCTAACTCACATCCAATATTATTGGTTAGATAATAACTTATCTGATTAAATAAATTCATCTTTAGAAGTAAAAAATACACATAGTACCCAATACAAGATGAAATATTTACACTTCCCCAAAAGACTTTTAGAAAATGAACACTTCCAATCTCAAAGAATTTCAGGGCTGAAAATTTCATGCAGAAATCTCATATCACACTATGTTAACTATTGCAGCAACAGATATACTGAACGTAGAAGCCTGTTTCATATGTTGCTTTTTTCTTTAAATAAAAAAAAATTGGGAGAGATTTAAAGTATCTCTGCATACTATGACTACAAAGAAGCTCTGATTAGCAAACAAAACACACACATGGGTGGCTAGGGAAGTGGACCCCTGTCAAAATATCGGAGACATTTTGGGATAAGAGCTGACTTTTCCATTTTTTATATTTTTAACAGATTAGATAACAAAAATAACATCTCACAAGCTAAACAAAAATGCATCAAATTCAAATGTAAGTGATTTATATTCAGTGATGCAACTAGGTTAGCAAGGAGAACCTGAAATTTAATGTACATAACTAGAAAGGAATACCGTGTTAGTACAAAACTATAAATATAAATGTTCTATGAGAAGATTTATGAGAAATCTATGAGAAATGTTCTAAGGGAAGATACTTAACATGAGATATTTATTTGAAGCCATATAGGTAAGATGTGCTTTTCAAAACACAATCCAATAAAAATTTTACATAAAATAAATTATAAGAGATTTAAATAATCAAAAAATTTTCTGAGATTAGTATTTTTGTTGTCAGACAAATAAATGTCTCCCCACAATTTTGAAATGAGAGATACAGTAGACTCACTAAAGGCACATAGTTATTTTTCTACCATTAAATAGCAGGAATTACAAGAATAAGATGAAAAAAAAAATGTGAATCTTATATCTCTATAACCTTCACAGAGATGAGGAGAAGAGTTTTACAAGACAGAATGCTAAATATAGACTGCTATCATGCCAAACTCAAATTGCTAGATTCAGCGCAATAAAAAGTGACATAGAAAGGAACATTCAGGAGAATGAAAATACTTAGAAAATATGTCAAAAAGCACTTTTTTAAGGGGGCATAAAAATTACATGACAATTCTAACTAAAGTAGCTTGTGAGAATCAATCTTCTTTAGGTTGTCATGAGGGAAACAAACCACAATGATAGTAAGAATTTTAAAAGAATGAACAACATTCTTACATGTATTTCATAAAGTTAGCTTGTGGGCATAAAATTTTCTTGAAAACCAAAATGTAACAATGACTAAAGTATATAGAATGCTATTTCCTCTTACTTGATATTTAGAAAAGAGCAAGATACTGTCAATTGCAAAATGATTTTTCAAAAGTTTATGGGTGCATGTATTTATACACACACAACATTCAAAAGTGATTTTTTTGCTGTAAAGATAATTAAACTTTGAGACTGATAACTACCCTCAGTTTACAAAGATTTTCTTTATTATTTAACTCTATAAAATTTTAATGATCTTTCATTCATCCTTTGCATTTTACACAACACTATCTTAGCTATATTTTTCTATAAAATTTAAAAGTAGACATTAAAAACAGACTATTTCACCATCAAGATTCTAGAAATGAAACACCTAATAAATACAATCAGTATTAAAATCTTGAGGTGACATTTAGCACTAATAACAAATCACTGGAGATGTTGTTGAATTGATAGAGTGAAGTGGTGAAAGCAGAAGCATGAAGAGATGCACTGCGACAGATGATGTTCAGGGAAGTCAGAGCCCCTGATAGCAAAGGTCCTACTTTCAGTTTGGAGGAAGGTGTAGAGAGAAGCTTGGGCATCTGCAGCCCTGCCTCCCTTAGGAGTATTTTTCTCTGGGTGGGAACATTAAAATGTTCTCTATGAAAGTATATACTAAAGAAAATTGTGTTCACTCACCAGTATTATACAGCAGGTATTCTAGTGCTATGGACCTAATAAAGGCTCAATAAGCATTATCAACTTGAATTAATGAGTATCTATGATATATAAAGCCTTTTCAACTTAATCCAAATAGCATCTTATTCCTAGACATGAAAACATCATCATCATCATCATCATCATCATCATCATCATCATCATCATCATCAGGTGGAAGAGAAGTTAGATTAGAAGTAGAAGAGAAGAGCAGGTAATAACCTTTGGAGGCTTATAGGGTAACGGAATTTTAAATGGACCTGACCCACATTATTCCATTTATCCCTCCCCACAGCCCTTTGATAGCCACACCACATTTGCATCCATTCTTTCAGAAGAAAGAACAGATTTGGAGAAACTAAATGGACTGGAGCACATAACTGTCACCAGAGGATATGACACATTCACTTACATGTCCCTGCTTAAGGACTGTTTTCATATAATAAGGGGGACCCCCCAAAACTGGCATTTATTTATTAAAAATTATGTATTTATTCCTACATGTTTAAACTTCAGTCACCTTCAAAGTACTCTCTGTTGGATGCTACACACTGTAGAGAGCAGGACCAATAAAATGGCACTGGTTGGGTCAAGGCAGCATAAAAGATACAAAACAAAACGGAGTCACTCAAATCAGCCATGATGACTGCCAGTCGACCATGACCCTTGGTTCAAGAGGGAAACTACTTAAGTCACACTAGACCCATTTGGCAAGGAGACACACCTAAAATATCTGCACACACAAGCAGAACAGTTGAGCCTGAAGACTGGGACTACCCATAGACAGGCTCCTGGGGAAATTCCACATTTGCCAGCCGGGTGCCAAGATATTTATCAAAAAGACCCAGAAGGGTAGAGTGCATCACTCTCAAGGGTATAACTGAGGCAGGCTTCAGGACACTGCTGAGACAGCTGAGCTCCTCACACCAGAGTACTTCACTCCACGCTGATCTCCCTGGGCAGCGGCCATCGGAGGCTCTGACCTGCTGGACTGAGGACTTCGCCTACCCTGCTGCCCACCTGCCTCCGGAGATCCTTCCTTGCATGATGCTAACAACTTCTTTGCCCACCTTGCTCTCTCCTGGACCTGCAGACTGAGGCTCTGGGACTCAGGTTTGTTACTTGCCACTGATTACTGTGTGTGTGTGTGTGTGTGTGTGTGTGTGTGTGTGTGTGTGTGTGTGTGTGTTATAGTTCTCTTAGATTGTTAGAGTGTGAGTAGGATTTTAATGTATGTTGATGTTCTATTTTGAGTGAATGTGCATTCAATAAAAGCTGACTGAACAGCAGTTACTCAGGTGACTCTTGTCTATTCCTTGGTGCTGGGTTACTCAGTAGGTAGCTAGCCAAGTAGTTGTCCAGCTGACTTACAGGAAAGACTATATTGCAAGCATACACTCAAGACATATTCCTATGAGATGTTTTTTTCCACTTCTCAAAACAGGTTTTGAGCTCATTGATTTTGATGCCTTTTAGCGATTCTGCCATTTTTTGTTTCACATTGTCAAAAACATTACCTTTCAAGGACTTTTTTATCCAGGGAAACAAAAAAGTCATTCTAGGCAAGATCAGGTGAATAGGGAGGGTGGGGTCATGCTGGTTTTGGTTAGAACTGCTGACCACTCAGTGTGGTGTGGGCAGGTATGCTCATAAATTGCCCACTATGAAATGGGAAAAATGCATTGAAACTCTTCAAAAAAAGTTTCACTGAAACCCAGTGCAGCCTCTCACTATTCCAGCTGGTACACTGATACAGATTGGTTCTCAGAACACTCAGCTAGCCAGGGAAATCCTGTACTAGAAAGGGCCCATCCTTTAGAAGATCATTCTGGGCTTTGTTGGGCCCCTCATCATATACCATGTTCTCAGTACTGAACGAGGTATTTCAGATTCCAAACTGGAGATTTGCCTTCCACATTGTCACACAGTCCAGTGTGGGAACCACAGAGCTTAGGCATAGATAGAAGTGCTCCACAAACACTGATGAAAGGGTTGGTGGGGTGGGGGACACAGGGAGCTCAATGAAAGCTGAAAGGAGGGGGTAAAACCAATAATTGAATGAAAGCAGATCTTGCTGACAAAATGGTCACATTCTTAGTTTAGTAGAAGGAAATATAGCTCATACACAAGGTTTATCCCCACAGAAGAAAAATTCAATACCCATTGGGTCAAGTATTTAGTAGGTCAGCAGAGATAATGCTTTGTGAGTTATGAAGTGCTATGTAAAATGTGTTTTAGAAAGATAGGTAACTCATCTAAGGGAATGCAAATATTAATTGCATGACAGTGCCTTTCTTAGGAACACTTTTATCTTCAGTACATTACATAATGCCCAACTCAAAATGTGTTCAACAATAACACATAATTAAGTGGTATCAACACCTGGTCAGCCATTAAATTTAGGAGCCAAGATTCAAATCAAAATCTGTCTAACTCCAAGGTCTGTTATATTTTGAATGCAATATAAAGAAAGTGATTAACATGGTGCTCACGACAAAATAGGAGTTTCAGAAGTGGGCATTCTCCACTGGAAGGTGCTCTCACCAGTGCTATTTAGTACCTAAGCCTATACGGGACCATCAAGATGCCACCGTGGCTTGGTGTACAAACAAACACATGAATAAACAATTAAACCAAAAATAGAGTTTAAATCTCATTTTCCTGGATAAATGCCCAGCCACAGAATTAGAACTCATATTGTAATACTGATGCTATTGAGGGTAGAAGAGCACCAGAGTTAGACTTGAAAGGCAGTATTCAAAATTAAAACGCACACACTGAATATAGAAATGCTGCTTATTATTAAAACATTCTATTAAAGAAGCAATTACTAAGTATATTTCAACGTGACAAATTATCACCTTTAATGTCTTCTAAATAAGAATCTAGAAGACACTTAAACATGTCTATTCCATAAACTTACCTCAAATGCCTTCTTTTCACTGAAAGCCTCTCTGGCCCCCTATTTATATTTTACACATTATGCTACTACTGCCTATAGTGCCTTCAGTGCTTTACTTTTTCTTCTTAGTATTCAATAATAACATTTAGTACATATTCAAATTTTATATTATCTATTTCTCCTCTGAAATATGATAAGCCTTATGAAGGGAGGAGATCTTACTGGAGAATTAATGAAGCAAAACACTCTCATTCTGCAGATGGAGTAACTGAGTAAAGATTTTCTCAATGACTTAATAGGCCTGGATACAAAAGAATCTCTTAAGTTTGTCTAATATATAGAATATTATCAGGACTCAGGCCTTTAACTCCATGTAAAGTTGGAATCACATGTAATTGCATGTCAGAAAACATAGTAGAAATCCTCTCATGAAACTAAACAGGATGTCAGAAATATCTGTGTGGGCCTAATAAACAAGCCAAATGGATCAGGAGGAATTTTGTTATCAAGAGAAACTGAGAATATCCTTGAAATGGAACATAGCCCAAGAGAAGAGGGAGGCCAACCTGTTAAACTTGACCAAATAAAAAAGATTTAGTCACAGGAGAAGAAAGGACGTTATCAGTGAAGTGTAGAACCAGACTTTCAAATTACCCAGAGTTCAGTTTCACATGTGAGCCCAATGGAACAAAAAAAGAGTTACAAGGGAGCTTGTAAGTAAAACTGAAGTAACTCCTTCAATAAATAGACCAAGGCATTAGAGTGTAAGCAGCAATCCTGTAGTAAAGTATGACAGACATTTAAAGAGGGGACAAGGAGAACACATTCTTGTCTAGCTTACCGGTGAATTACCATGGAAATAGCTAGAGGCCTCTCCAGGGTTACGTCTAGAAGACAGAATAGAAACTCTGAGGCCAGCAAACTCCTGACAGGAGACAGCAGAACCTCATGAATCCAGTGGCAGCCACTGGACATGGTATCAAGTGGACATGGTATCACACAGTACAAGGCTTCGAATCAAGACAAAGGGAAAGCACTGCAGAGGCCAAGGGGTAGCTCATTTGTCATCTGATGGAATGTGTATTTGAGCACATGTGAAATATCTGCCTGGGGCTCACCAAAATACTTGGGAATCACTTTCCTAAGCATATGTACAAACTAGAAAAGTTCAATAAAAATGGAATTTGTTATCACTATCAATGTGACACCATTTGTAATCAGTGGATAATGAGGGCTACAGAAACTCAAGAAAAGAAGTACAACAATAAATAAAACATTAAAAAGGTAATAGATCAAGTCTTATCATCCAAGTTTGACAACTGTGTCAAGAGTAACAAAAGCAGAAGTCCACAATGTCATACTTTCAAAATCAAACTTCTGAGGTGTGTTCAACTAATAAAGGCAATAATCCATAAGATGCAAATTTAATGCCTTAAGAAAAGTTATATGAGTCAAAATACTCAGGTTGAAACTCAGTTCACATTATTTTATTAACAATAGGTAGAAATTGGAAAATGTCACACAATTATTGCAGATACCTTTGTCCACACCATGTCAACTAGCAAATTCATTTTCTTTTCATATTTTAAAAATCCATTTTATTGAGGTATAACTTATGTACAATTAATTAAAATGCACCCATTTTAAGTTAACATGTTAATTTGTCATATATGTATGTTTATGTAATTACTATTCCAAGATATAGAACACTTTTGTTATCCTAAAATTATTAAATGCCCCTTTGTAGTCACTCTTCTATATCTTCACCTCTCTTATGCAATCATTGGTCTGATTTCTAACACTATGAATTAGTACTGTCTGTTTTAGAATTTCAGATGAGTGAAAACATATCATATATATAATTCTGTATAAGCACACAATAAACATACAATATTCTGACATTCGTATTCATGAGTAAATCTGTATTCCTTCATATCACTGTATAGTACTCCATTGTGTGATGATGCTATTGTATGTTTATCCATTTTCTATCAAATTCATTTTTGAAGCAATCTCTTTCATTGTCTAAGCAACACAGTCAAAATCCATTTACTTTCAGAAACGTAAACCAGCAACCCACCCAATACTTCTAGTGGAGAATCACATAGACAGTATTAGCCTTGATGTGGATATTTTCCATTGAAAACTGAATACCTGATATAAGATGCAAATCATCTGTATACATGCAAGCCTGCATGTGTGGGGGGTGGTATTGTGAGTGGACAACAAGTTTAAGGTAAGAAATATTCATTTATTTTATATGTATGTGAATGGCACTATCCATGTTTATGTTATTGAGTGTTTTCCTGAAAATGAAAGTATCTTGTGGATCACTCATTTTGTCTTCTTTTGGTTTGTGAGTTATTTGCAAGAGATGAAGAGCTGAGAATGAAAGGCTTCAGAAAGGATTTCAGAAGAGTTATCACCCGATGTGGGAGGTTATTTAAAACAATGCAAAGAAGACCCACTGTTAATTTTAATGTATGTCTAGTCTCATTCATTGTACAATATGGTGACATTGCCTAGCTTGAGGCAGAGAACAAGGTCATATCTTGAAAGAAGACTACTTACCAATCAAGCTGAGGAAAAGACTGTGAAAGGCAGACTCCAAGACGGCCCCAGTGACTCCAAACTCCTGTGACTCATTTCTATTGAACGCAATGAGGTGGAAGTGATTGTGAGGCTGGGAAACTAGGTCACAAAAGGCAGCATGGTGTTTGTTTGTTTGTTTGTTTTTTCATTGAGCTCTACCTCTCACACTCTCTCTCCTGCCATGTCATAAATAGCTGTAGTAAATTCACATGGCAAAGAAATGAAGTCTGAGCTTAGACTCAGGCCTGAGGTGCCCACATCCTTCCTACCTCGACCCCTGACATTGCAGCCTTTAAGGAGACTGAGGAACAACCATCCTACTGAGCCACTCTTAAATTCCTGACCCCAGAAACACCTAGATATGAATATTAGTTATTTTAAGCTACTAAGTTTGAAAATAATTTTTTCATAGCTTTTATATGATTATTAATATAGTAGCTAACCTAGATCAACCAATGAGAAATTTAATAAGTGTTACACTGAAGTGAGTTACAATCTTCTTCTTCTGCCAAAACTTCCTAGGAGTTGGGTCTCAACTCCTCAAAAATAAAAGCCCAATATTTGTGGAAAGTTGTTTTATGGCAAAGGGCTCAGAGCTAAATGAGCAGGTATCCTACGAGGACCCCGGTGCCAAGTATGAGCCTGTGGGCTAAAATAAATTAAACTGAGCAGACAACTCTAAGTTACACTTTAGGTTTACTAAATGTCTTTATCCCTAAAACTTCAGAAAAACTTAAAATTACATCATGGTTGGGAGAAAATATAAAGAGATGGAACATTATAAGCATGGCATAAGGACTGAGTTGTAAGCCCAGCTACAGAGAGCAGCCACTTCTATTATACATGGCCAAGCAGTGATTCATCATGTCCTCTGGTGGTATATAAAGTGGCACGGCACTTTGACAAGTAAACCAAATCAGAAAGACACAGAGTAGAATTCTAAAGCAGTGCTTCTTAAACCTTAACAGGAACTGCCTCTATCTCTAAAAGGCCCAGGCTGAGACCTGAGAGTTCAAACAAGTTCCCCGGTGATAAACATGCTGCAGGTCCACACATCAGAATTTCAGTAATAAAGTTCTAGAGCACATGTAAGAGGGATTGCCCATGAAGAATGAAATACAACATTAAAATGGACATTGCTTAAGGCCTAAAATTCCTGCAATTAAAAACATGGGAGCTCAGAGTCATTATTAATTGGATATTTTTGCAAATATGACCTCATTTTATACTTATAGACTGGTTAAGCCTAGATCATGAAGTTTCTCTCTCTCTCTCTCTCTCTCTCTCACACACACACACACACACACGTAAACAAAGGGATTTGGAGGTCCTCAAGTGGCTTCAGAACTGTGTTCTTGTCCCAAATATGTCTGTATGTCTCTAAGGATCCATCATGAATAATTGCATTTCAATATATATGACACACTTTATATTAATACAGAGAAGATTGGAATTCTTCTAAGAATTTCAGCAGAAACATTTTAGAACTTGAGCCAGAGAGCTTTTAATAAACTATTTTTCAAATGAAGGGAACCTTAAAGTAAGATATGCATTTGTATAAAAGATCTAAGCCTATTTATACCCTTGACAAATATTTATTTTTCTTATTTTCAGAGACAGAATATAGAAAATTTACCATTTTAAAAACTTTCTTCTACTCCAGAAAGGTATCTTTTTCTATTTAAGTAATTTCTTTCTCATTGTTATGAGGGCTTTCTTTGTTTTCAAAAACATATATTCAGTGCATAGCAAAATTACTATCATTAAAATAGAGAACACTTAGATTTTCCCTTTCTTCCTAAAAAGAAATGTTAACTCCCTTTTGAGTTGTGCATCTATCTTTTCTACTTATTTTGAATCATTTATATTAGTTGCCATCCATTGTGTGGAATAAGCCTAAACAAGCAGATTGTATAATTTCCTTTACTAGTAATTACAAAAGACAGTTTCCCTCTAGTTTTGAGAGAGTTTGGGTTCCCTATTTCCCTTAAAAATAAATAAAGTAGAAATTATATTGCACACATCTGGGGACTGCTTTTACAGTCTTTACTAGTGACACCAGAAATGCCTTTTTTATTTCAATCTTCATTTAACTAATCTCAAGAAGGTAAAGCACCTATAAAATTATGATCACTGATTAATATCAAATCAGTGCAAATGCAAGCAAGGAGCTTAATATAGCAAAAATAAAGTGATGCTGTTTATACTGAATTTTCAGTTAATTTATGTTCTTTGAACTGCTGATTGCTTTAAGAGAGGCAGGTATAAAAATGCCTCCAATAAATTGCTGCATTTCTCAAACAACCTGGTATGGTGTTGGATTTTATGTCTGGCAGCCTAATGAGAACAAATGGCTTGCAGTCTTCTAAGACTGACTCACTTAGTCATTCATGCCATCCATCCAATGAGATTCACACCATCCATCCAATAAGGGACTGCTTCAGAGGTACAAGGTCACACCCTTGCCACAATTATTCTGTCTAATGAGGTACCACAAGAGGTCCAGTAGTTCAAAGGAGTGTGGTAAGGGCAGCTGAGGATAAAATATTTGGTACCCTTACACTGAAATATGGATACAAATTTCTGATCCTGTCCTTGTCAGTATATAGTTAAATGAAAAATGCTACTTCTTTATGGAATAATTTGCACTTTAAAGAGGTAGAAGTGATGTGAATCTTACTTTCAGGTTGTCAAGAAGTGAAAAAAAAAAAAAACACTCAGAAGAGTACCCCCTCCAAAAGCTCAATGACAGGTTGACTTGATTATTCAAATGGTAATTTTTATAGTAGATAATTAGACCATATGTTAACCTCAGAATTTAAAAATAACTAATTTGCTTATATTGTGTGGTTCTTGTCTAACTCAGGTTACATTTCCAGAGTTAAAAAAAACAGGAGCATAGGTCAAATCCAAGTATCCATTAACATATTATTGTATCTACAGAAATCCCTAGAACTGTATTAATTATCTAGGCAGCTGTTTTAACGAAGTTTTTTTTTTTAAGTTAATTGCTAATTATATAAAACTAATTGTGAAAAGTAAATTAAAAATAAAAACAGAGACAAACTATAAAAGATAATGAAGTAATTTATGACTAATTAAATAGCTTTACATGAATTTTCCCTCAAATAACCAATAATTACTTTAAAATAAGTTGGAAAAATCAGTGACAATTCTGTAAGCTCTCTTGGCTTCAAAATTTCTAAAGTGAGGCAAACATCACTTGGGATTTTCAGAAAGACACTTTTCCTTCTCAGCTGGCTCACGAAATCAGTTGATCTTGCTTAGGCAATTGGATTTTGTTTCTTGGCTCATTATGCTGAGCAGTTCAGAGTAATATCTACACCTTAAAATACAATTTGCTCACCTTATTTAATAGCTCTGCGAGCTTTTTTATTTGATTAATGAGTGTCATTATGCATTTCCATAATAAACTAAAATTAGAACTATGTACATGTTAGTGATCTGCATTAGCTGTTTTCTAAAGCCCACCGTATAGTGCATTGTTAAAATATTTTTCTATAAGTTATAGCTACATTACTTGGAAAAAGAGCAAATGCAACATAATAATTTCTCATAAGAAAATTAAGGTATGACTCTAAACATTAAGAATAGAATATAATAATTGTATGCAATAAGAAGAAAAAATGCATAGGCATTAGTCCAGTGTATATTAATTAAGGACTATAGAATCTAAAAGAGAAAGGACTGGATATTGTCATTGCCTTTACTCCTTTATCCACATGATTTATAGTTTTAAAAAAGCTTAATTAAGGCTATTTTCCTTTCAAATAATTTCCTTCTAGTCCTCCACAGTCACAGTTACACACATGCAAATATACTTGTGCGTTTATACCTACAATTGCTTTCTGACAATGCTACAAAAACATATTCAGGTAGATAATAAGAAATCTGCTTTACAGATGAGAAAACTAAAGTTTGCTGACACAGTAAATAGCTTAAGATCAAGAATCTAGTAATTAGTAGAGTTAAAAATGACCTGAGTGTGACTATTTCTAAAACCCAGGTTCCTTATTAATGCTACTATTAAACACTGTATTTAAAAATAGCAAGCTGCTTCTTTAGTAATCAAATGTATTAATCATTTATTTTGTTACAGAATGTATATTGAATACAGAAAGAAAAAACATTATTAAAATTTCCCTAAAGTACTTAATTATGTTTATATATAATATATATCACACATATGTGTGAGTGTATATATGCTAATTAATGTACTCACATTTACTGAGTCCCTGTCATATGCAGGCAATAGGTTAGACCCTGATAGGCTATCAATTACTAACATAATTTTTTCAAATAATATTGTATTTTGTGGTTATGAACAATGACCAATATCTATTCTAAAGGCAGTATAAAATTAAAAAAAAGACACATTTAAATATTATATCTTATGTGTGTTTAATGTAATGTACATATTAATTATTTTTATTAAGTAGAGCATTGGTGAAATTTATCTATACCTTCCAAGTAGATGTAATGATAAACATGTTGAAGAACTGGTATATATTTGAATATAAGCTGATAATCAATAATGGAAGTTAAAGGAAAGGAATTTACTTTGTTAGAAATTAATTTCAGTATGTGAGAATTGCTAAACTATAAGTTAAAATTCTTATAATTGTCCACAATATCTGTATTTAACATTAGAATAACACTTGGTTATTCTAATAAGCATTTGGATATTGCATGAACACTAAGTATAGTATGTTCAAACCATGAAATATTTGACTGATTATAAAGACCAAGCCTTAGGTCATATGTGTAATTTTTGCCAGATAAATTAAACCAAACATAAAAAAATATATGGGTGTTTTCTGAAAGGGCTGCTACAAAAAAGCTGAAAAACATTATATAGCTATATTTATGCAATTGTTATTAAGGAGTTTTCCCTAAGGTACATCATACTCTTTTAGGTTATTTTTGTTATTATAAATATCAAATGAAATACTAAGAATTCCCTAAAAAAAAGTGCTTTATTACCAGAATTACAGATAAGAAGGAATATAAAAAGGGCTTCCCAAATATTGTATCCCCAAAATACGTTATTTGGTACCAAGACTGTCCACTAAAATTGTTTAATACATATGTGTTTATATATGCTAGGTAGTTTATTTATAGCCTATAATAATTTAATGTCTTACTTGATTTTCTCTATCCAAAATAATTTTTTAAGAAACTAAGCTTTGTATAAGTACATTTTGAGGACTATCAGGGGTTCATTCTTCAAATGAATTTACTGAGCTAATGCAATGATTTACCATCTGACTCAAAGAAAAACTGTCATATTATTAACACTGAAATAGCAAATCAACAGAAATAGAAAAATGCAGTTCAATTCATTTAATACCCATTTTAAAATAATTCATGACTTCAAACTTTTTAAGGAGTTAAAACAGCTCATTTTGGAAAATATTTTTAATTAAAACATCCTGCACTTCAACAGCAAGTTCTATAATATAACTGCAATGGTAAGCAAAGATTTCATTAACTTCCACCAGAAGTCTTAGATTTAGAAATATCAGCTGTAATTAGAAAAATTAAAGCTACACTTCAGAATTAATTGAAATTATTAACTTGTTTACTCTTGCATTATTTACAGCCAGAATGTCAGCAAGAAGTATTTTATACTTTGTCACAAGTAATTCCACAATGTAAATTAAAAACATAACATGACTTCCATTGAACATCGGGTCTTTCTACGTGGATCTGCTATAAACTTTCATTCTCTTCTAATGTTCTGGACAACTTCCTAACAATTCTTCTCTAGGAAAGCATGGAGGCTAATGCATTCCTGACAGATAGGAGTGATGTGAGGTATGTTCATTTGTTGCCCTCATCACATCTACCAGCAGGTACACAAGAAACCAAGATGGTCTTATCAGAAAACTGAATTGTAGATGAGTGACCAGCAAGCCGCAGTTGAGGTTCAGTTTTCTAAAGTAAGAAAAGTTTTAAAAATCTAAAGAGACTTGGATTTAACAATAAAGTATTGATTCTATGTTTTTAGGAAGTCATTCTTTGACTTCATTTTAGATATATATTCAATTTTATAAGTATTATGCATTTTGATTTTCCTAACTCAAAGTAGATGAATCGTCAGAAAAAGTAATTAACTTATTATTAAAGTCATAATTTAAAGTAAATAAGACTTTGCCCATGATTTCTGCTTAGAGCTTACCATACCCAGATTCATTTGTGCGGAAAGAATGAATAAAGGTGAATGGATGAAGTTGAAGAAATAGCAACAACATTTTAGCAATTTTCTTTAAAATATACTTCCTTAGGTACCTCTGTGTAGACAATAAATCAAAATTATATAAAAGTCCAATCACACTCTTTATTGTACAGAAGTCTGGACTATGGGTTAATTTACCTGAGTTCTGATTTCACCTTTACTTCTGAGAAATAATTATAAGAATTTGGCACTGAATAGCTTGGAGGCTCTTTGTTATCAGTGAAATTAAATATTTTGCACAATACTTTTGTTGCTAATATCAAATACAGTATAGATGGCAAAACAACTTAATTACCTAGTCAAGATTCAGAGAACAGTACAAAATATAATGAGAAGGGAGCTAATGTAAGCTATCACTAATTTTTTATAAGAAGGGAAATGAATGGGTAATATGAAGAATACTAATTCCTTCAATATCTATTTTCCTCTTCATCCTTTTAGTAATAGCAGCTCCCAGATTTTAGCTAGGTGCATGACTACTCAGCTAAGTACAACATTTCCTGGTTTCCTACACAGCCAGGAATGGCTATGTAACTAAGTTCAATGGAATTGGAATGAAAATTCCCTTAAAGCAAAGATGTTTCCTTGACTCCCTATATATTATGATCTAAATTCCACATGCAGATGGGGACCATTCTCTAGATGATAGCTGAACAACAAAATGGAAGAGACCTGGGTCCATAAATGCCCTTATGAAATGGTATTACCCCTTCGGGTTGGGCCTCTCACTTCAGGGCTATTATGGAAGAAAATAATTCTATTTCATTTCAGATAATTTGTTTTGGGGTCTCATGATTACAGTAGCTTAGGTGACAGTCTAACTTGTACAATGTTGAATGCTAACTATTTAAATTATAATTATTTACTTTGAAAATGGTTTATTTTTTCCAGTATAGTATGTGAGTTTATAAAGACCTTAAATTTATTTAATATTATAGCAATTAGAAGTTCTGACATTCAACCCAAAATGTGAGAGATGGGCTCTAAAATTCTTCGACTAGTCACTAAATGGGAAAAGAGACACAGAAAACAAACGAACAAAACAACTGCTCACTAGGACAAATGTTGCAAATTGTTTTCAAAGTTTGGTTATGAGTGTATTACAGTTTTCCCAACCATCCTACATGGTTCTTAAGTAACTTAATCTTTTTCTCCTATCACGCAAAGTTTTCATCAACAATAAAGCATGTTGATTCTCTCATCTTTTACTCACAAATTTCCAGACCTCTGAGTCTTTAAAACCTTCCAAAAGATCACACTTAATAATTATGAGCTCTAGTTACTGATATAAAGAAGCAAGTCTCCCAAACAACATAGGTTTTTTAAATCATAGAAATATTTTAATATGGATATAATCAGCATGTTCATAGTCATAACATTATGTATTGGATTCATGGTCTAAAGAAAGGGTTCATGCAATATTTTCAAAGGTCATTTAGGTGGAACCTGTGACTATATCACTTGCTTTGTTTTTTATTACTTTAAAATCAGGAGTATTTTCCTAAGGCATTCAAAATTGATTATCCTAACAAAAATCAATGATTTTTTGAAAACATTATACAAACAAATTTCCTTTGAAAGTAATTTCAACTTGATAATTCCATAGAAAAGTGGTCATATGCTATCTAAATACTGAAAAGTTTTTAATCTAAATACTAAAAAGTATTTTAGATAAAAGTATCTAAATACTTAGTATCATATACTGTTACTGTTTTCATCTGCAACATTATCTTCAAGACAGATTTCATGTTACACATGTGCCACATGATGCCTGGAAAGTACACCCAAATTCTTAAGATTGATGGGAGTAAATACATACCTGCCATACTCAACAGATGTTACAGTAGCATCTCCAGCAACAAAGACCTGGAGCTCAGTCAGCTGTGAGGAGCAAAGCCTGTGGCTGTGGGAGCTGGACTACTATAAGAAACAAACACAGTTCCAGGATGGTAAGCCAAAGGAGGCTGACCACTTTGGAGTTGGCAGGGAAACACAACATAAAATTTTGCTAGAGATCATTACTTTGTATGTCAGATACTGGCTGCTGCTGGGAAGCAAAAGAAACTGATCAATTTGTTGTGCAGAAGTAATGTAGTAGGAGGTTCAGCTTGAGCAATCCACAAAAAGAAAGAGGTCCCACAAAAGCTGGCATTCTGTATGTTATCGGCTGAAAAGGATATTTATACTACTCTGGAATTAGATTCAAAATTAGTGTCTGAAAGACACATACAACCAATATTACAAAATTTAAGACAGCCTTTTTAAAGAGGGAAAATGCAATTATAAAATTGTATCATTGCTATCATCATTTTCATCTTGAGCTATATAAATTAGTAATTTTTTAACTTCAAGGTGTTCATATGGCTTTATTATAGAAGACATGGGGGATGGAGGTGAAGGCAAAAAACAGATTTAAAGGTAATTTGCAACTTGGGTAATGAAGGCCCCTTTATATCACACCAAGATTTTTTTTTTCAACATTATACTCCTCACAAAAAAATCTTTTCATGTCTTAAGCATGATCAGATTTTCATCTTGAAAATATTCTTTTGGTGACATACAAAAATAGAGGAGAAAAAATAGAGGTAGGAAAACAGGAAATAGTCATCTAGGTAAGATTTATACCATTAACTTATTTTTGTGTCCCTCCAAATTCCATAGGTTGAAACCTATCCCGCCATTGGATGGTATGTGGAGGTAGCAATTTCAGGTGAGTAGGTCTTGAGGATGGAGCCCTCTTGAGCAAAGAGTACTCATGAAGAGATGGCAGAGAGCTTCCTTACCCCTTCACATGTGCAAACATAGCAAAAAGAAGTCGGTTTATGAGCTAGGAAATGGGTTCTCACCGGACACCAAGTCTGCCAACACCGTGATTGGACTTCCCAGCCTCCATACAGTAAGAAATAAATCTCTGCTATTTATAGTCCGTTATAAGTCCAAACAGACTATGATGATTTGGGAAGACTCTGAAGCAAAGTTACGGCCTTATGGAAAAATTCAATAAAAAAGTAAGAGGTGAACCTGACAGAGCTTTGAAACTTGTAGGCATCCTTTCATGGTAGGGTACCAATAAGGTAGATGAGGATGCTGCTATAAATTTGATGAGGAAACCCAGACTTCTAGAAAAAGTTCTCTTGAAGTTGCAAATTTGCTTATTTTAGCTAAACCAATACCTATTACATCTGTTTGTCCAGAGAGACCTAACCCAAGATAGCTTATACTATTTATACTGTATACCAAAATCATATTGTATATATGAATTGATTACATTTCAAGAATAATTAGGACTATTTTGAATCTGAGGATTATGTCTTCTTTCTTTGTAAATTGAAAAGAAATAAAAAAAGCTATTATGGCTACACCATTAACCATTCCAGGGCTTCTTTGTTTTTCATTCTTGACCATTCTTCCTCCTACAAGCTTTGCAATGACAGAAGGCCAAAATTCTAGTTCGTAACAAGCATTTTTAACAGTTTAACAGCTCTATGAAGTTCTTTAATAGAAAAGTGTGCATTATAAAATTGCCCAGGCTCACCTTGGCTGGTGTGGCTCAGTGGCTTGAGAGCTGCCCTGTGAACCAAAGGGTTGACAGTTTGATTCCCAGTCAGGGCACATGCCTGGGTTGCAGGCAGGATCCCTAGTAGGGGGTATGCGAGGGCAACCACACACTGATGTTTCTCTCCCTCCCCCTTCCCCTCTGTCTGAAAATAAATATATAAAATATTTTTTAAAAAATTGTCCCTATTGGCATATTTTCTAGTCCTCAGTTGTCATTTACAACTAAAAATCCATTGAATTTTTTTTGGCAAGTAATCAGAACATCTTAGGGAAGAAAGATCTTAGGAAGACCTTAAGGAAGAGTGGAAGGTAATCCAATTACCCTGTTCACTAAGTGTCTTTCCTACCTGAAAAAAAAAAAAAAGACACTTGAACCTCTTGTAATATGAGTCATAACACAATTTCAGCTTTCTATTTTCTTATCACATTTTCCCTTCATTTTTTGTATCTACTTTGCCATTTATTAGTATTAATTAAAATTATAACTTGACAAATGTAGACCTAATACATAGGAAGTATTGATTCAATAAGTTGAAAAAAAGCAAAGATATTTAGTTTTCATTCAAATTTAAAAGGTAACACAGCATTTCTGATAATTTTATGGACCATCCAAAATATTTCTCATATCCTTGCAAAATTGGGGCACCAGATTTCCATCAATATGTCTCAAGCATTTCTCATACCTTATGAACCAATAAATGTTTACTGAGGATTATTTTATTCAATCCTTCATTAATTTGGCTAATATAGAGGTAATAATTTAATTTTTCTCTCCTTATAATTGAAAAATTAAAGCACAACTTATGTTGTAACTCATAGTCCTTAAATTTATCTTTAAGTTTCAATTAAGTAGTTATACACAAATTTGAAAACAGTGATCAACTTACTGGGAAAAACAAAGCCAATATACTATTGTAACCAAATTAAATAAAATGTAGTGCAATGATGTAAATAATACCTAGATTACATGGTAATGAAGCATAAATGGTAAGAAATGACACAAATAATTATAATTAAATGATACTTATAGGACCAGTTTTTGGTTTTCTTTTTCTTATTTCTTTACTGCTTATGATTAGCATCCCTAATATTATAATTTGGAGTTAGTTATGCCCATCATCTCATTCCATTATCACAGGAAATAGGAGTCATGGCTCTCTGAATTATAGTCACCGGCAGGTGAGGCCCCAAACTTCCCTCTGTAGTACATCCTGAACTCACCTGCCCTGCCTATCTGTACCTACTCCATCATGCCTTCTATATAAGGCAAACTGACACTAATATCTTGGTTGATTCCCAAAACTCATGGCTCTTGGTCATCTTCTGCCAAGTGTAGCAAGATGAATATACAGTTGATAGAGCATAAAATCTGTGGCCAGAAGTTATAGAAGCGTGAGTAGTGGGAGCCACCTTAGTCAATGTACTCCTGGGAAGGGACCTGAGCTTGGAGGGGGACCACAGAGAAAAGCAGAGAGTACATCAGATTCTCTTTCTACTGGATTAAAATTTCCAAGGAAGGAAAGGAATACGCTCAAAAGTATTATGCCATGGGCTGACCCACTGAAATTTGCAAACAAATATTTGGAGATAGTTTGCCTTAATGTGTTCTTATCCATGACAACACTTTTACAATGTTCTATTTACATATGTTATCATTTAACTACAGTAACTGCTGTTCATTTCATTTTATAGGAATTACAGCATAAAAGGAGAGCCTGGATCTCTCATTTTTTCCACTTTTGTTATATACAATCTATGCAATTGTGGGAAATATATTATCAATCCATGTGCCAAAATATCAATATAACAAAGCAAATTAAAATGTGGGATCGGTAGGTAGAGCATACAGGTGCTTTATTCACTCTGATACCTTGGAGAAGTTTACTTATACACTATGTACTTCAGCTCTGTCATCTACAAATTAAAGATAACAAGTGTACCCTATGCATACGAAACTAACACAAAATAATATTTAATTTAAACTGTTTGAAAAATAAAATTTATAAAAAGACAGTAAGTGTGCCAACTTCACAGGGCTGATATGGGAATCAATGAATTAATGTGTATAAAGCACTTAAAATAGTGACTGGCATATGTTAAAGAATTGATACATGTTAGCTACTATTACCATCTGTTATCTAATGATTTATTCAAAGCTAAAAAAAGGGAGTTATGAGAGAAAATTATTCCAACAACTGAAGAAGACAATAAAACTCTAAGGTCTTCTCTGATTAGGAAAGGAAAACAAAAGGCTTCCTTCTTTTTAAGACACTATAAGAAGTGATGGAGTATTTACGAAATGTGGACTGTTATATTGATGAGAGGGATGATTGAGCTGTAAGGGAACTGCACACTATAAACAATGGTTATAACTATTTTAAAATGTTTACCACATACCCTTCTATATTCTCATATGACCCTCAGAGTCATCCCTATGTACATGTAACACCAGGTTTACATTAAGGTCAAAGGAAATGGGCAGAAGAGAGAAACTCAGCAGGAAATATAGAAAGAGGAAGAGATTTGCTTACTGAATATGGTAGAAAAGAGGCTTGCCTGACCTTGCCACCTAAACTGATTCATCTCCAGGTTAATTCTCGGATATTCCCTGAAATAATTATTTTCTATGAAAATAGTGTATGTATATGTCTCTCTCTGTGTGTACACACACATGCATATATGTATATATGCACATATACACATATATAAATATACACATACATGCATGCACACATATATATATGATAGTGATAGATATTATGATTAGAATAGTTCTTAAAATGAACTATTTAAAAAAACCAGTAAGAGTCAATATTTCCTTAGCAAATGTGGAAATTTATGTTATTAAATATTGGCAAATTCCCACAATGAAAGGGGTACAGAAAAATAGGAAGGCATCAATGCCCTATAAAATGAAAGGAAGGCATTCCCTCCTGAAGGGCGGAAAAATGGGAAACTGAACTGCTGAATTCGATCTTTGAAAGCTCCCAATTTTACCACAAGAAAGCTCTGTTGTCTTCTACCACACAGGCATAACTGATGGGGCTAAGCCTGTCCCACAGAGCTAACCACATGCTTCCTAGGAGGAAACACATGGATGGCACGTGTGATGCAGAACAAACACATCCATTCGCAGAAGAAAGCACCAGACAGTCTCACATACTAAAATTACAAGCAATAATGCCCTGAGATAAATACCAGGAGCAAATATTAATTAAGAACTAATTGAGTAATTATACAATACAATGGGAAATTCCAAATGATGCATAAATATCTGTTCTATCTTTATGATGCACACAGACCATCATTAAGATTTGCAAATATAAAAGTTTCTTTGAAGTTAAAGTAATACATTACCTGGGTAGTGTTTTTCAAATGTGTCTATTGAATAGTACCATTAGTGCATCTTTGATAAGAGTGTTAGGAGGCATAAAAATGAAAATTCCTTAAAATTAAATCCAAAATATTTCCATGATCTCTTCTAGAGAAAGGAAAAGGTAAATTCATGGCAATTTCTTAACTTCAAAACTATCTAACAATGCAAGTAAATTCCTAAATATTTAAATTATACTTTTTTTTTCCATTTTTTGGTTATTTGATTCAAAGTACATATTATATGGTCTCTTGTGAAAATAATTCCCACATGAAAATGTACCTGTGGCATTTACTCTTTTCTCTGTTCTCTTTCCTAAGAAAACCAATGTTATTCTCCTATGAAGCTTTGATTACAGGTGAAAAAATAACATGAATCTTGACTATAAGGTATATCATATCCTATGAAATATGAAAATATAAGGGATTGGTATATAGGTTATAACATGGGACAGTGTTCTGGAGATTTATTTGTGTTTTCTATATCTTGTCAATATGAAGATGGTATAGTAATATGTTTATCTTGTGTTACTACTCCTCTAAAACTATAGAAAGTGAGGCACATGAAGAATTAGCATTGGAATATTCCAGATTTGAAGATGATAAAGGATATCAGTTCATGCCAATAAATACAACATAGCCTGCAGCTGCTAAATCACTGATAAGGATTTCAACCAAGGTCCAAAATATGTCTATCATCTGAATCAGGGACGATAGACAATGCAAAGGGGAAATGGTACGGGAAGGTATATACCTGGAAAACTTTCAGTTACTTAAAAAGAGAGATTCTTTGGAGGTGTCCAACCAGCGGCCCGCAGGCCGATTGTGGCCCAGGATGGCTATGAATGTGGCCCAACATAAAATCATAAATTTACTTAAAACCCTTTTTTTTGCTCATCAGTTTTCACTAGTGTTTGTGTATTTAATGTGTGGCCAAGACAACTCTTCTTCCAGTGTAGCCTAGAGATGTCAAAATGTTCGACACCCCTGAGAGTTTAGAGATTTTATTTTCTCTGTGGAATCAAAGTGTTTTTTTTTTTGTTTTGTTTTTTGGTTGGTTGTTTTATTTAATAATGTTGAAACATTTCATAAGAATATAAGGTGGTCACAGTTTGGGAAGTTTTATATTGCCGAAATGCAGCTTGGTACATAGGAGGCTCAATAAATATTTGGGGACCCAATAGTATATGAGTTACACTTGCTACGTAGTATGTACTGTATAATCTTAACAAGTGATCCGATTTGACAATATATACAAATTGGAAAGTAAAAGATGGTGTAACTTCTAAAAGTAGTGCATAATTTAGCTATGATGTCTAAATTATTGTTCTATACTTGATTTCTGTGGCAAAGTAAAAAATAAATTAATACAGATCATAAACCGATAAAATAATCTTCTCAGTGGTTCCAGATGGATAAATTATAGCAATGGCAAAAACTAGGACCATTGCAAGGTGAAGGTATGGGCCAACTCCCCTGTTAATCCAACATAAAAAGTCCTATCTCTGATTTTGAAACCCATTTGTGAGAAGAATAAGAAGTGGGAAAATATAACCTCTAGGGTGAGATTCACAAGTCTCTCCCCTCCCCACTCTCTTTTCTCTCTAACCTCTACTCTACTTTCATGTAGAATTTCTGATCTTAATTATAAATACTGTAGGTAACTGTATTGGGACAGCATGTCAGGGACACAAGTTGTGTATCTTTCCTCTTACCGAAATAAACATTCTTGGACAAGTGGTCTAGACCACTTCATTTAAGAACACTAAACACTATTTTACTTTTTCTATTTTGAGGGGGGATGATTAATTCTAAATTAATCTTTCCTGAAACTGAAAGGAAGCTGTGCTCTAGGCCTTTAGTCTAAGCTACCTAGGACCATCTAACCAAAGAAATAGGAGTATATCCTGTGATACAAATCCCATTTAGTGGGTAAATTATAAAAAGCAATATATGTACACAATATTAGTCTGGCTTTGTTCTCTGTTCATGCAGCTGTTGACAGCATCACTTTTCAAATATAAACTACATTTGAAAAATTTAACTTTGGATAGTTCTTTTATTTTTAAGTAAAATTCACAGTGGTTCCAACACAATGAATGCATTAACAGATTTTTTTTATATCTGATTGTTTAAATATTTAAATCCTGAAAGAGGAATTTTTATAAAAGTTCATTAGTTCCGGGTTTAAGTGTAATATTTTTATTGTTCCCTTACAAAGAAAATCAGATAGCATCATATATGCAATGAATCGTGTAAGTCATTACAGTTAAAATTCCACACATTTCAGCTAACTTTAGATTCAAGATGGCTGCTTTTAAGAAACCAAGCTTGTAATAATTAAATGAATTTTTTCCTTTCCTTTTAAAGCACCTAATGTATGTACAAACACTAATTCAGGCAAGTAAGGTCCACGAGAACCGATGTGAAAGAACAGCAGTTGTGTTCTCTGCAATTCTGTACATCTCAACCTTAAGAATATTGAATTATTGTAATGTGGTATTTAGAAAATATATAGAATTATTACACAAAAGGCAAGTGTTTGATAATATGGTGTATTGTTGAACTTTCATTGGATTTAAGAACAAATCAGAGAGCAACTTGATTCATTACACCATAATTACGTTATTTCTCTTTGACTATTCAACTGTACACACTTCTAAAATTTTAAGCACACTATTTCACTAAGTTACATTCTGAATACATGTATTTAAATGAACATATACACATGTGCACACATGTGAACACACAAAATAAAAAGCAAATAAAGGCCCCAAATTAATTAGTTCATCTTGCATTCAGAAGTAAATAAATTTTACATATTGCATGATCTCCCAGATTCCAATTATTTAAAATATAAACTATTTTATAGAGATGTCAGTTCACTTCTACCACCCAAATATTTACATCAGAAAAGGAAAGGATTTGCTACACTTATTTCCTTAGAAAGGAAAAAGTTTTCAATTTCACCAATTATATCACATAAATTGTACCTAGGAACAAGGTCTTGATTTTCTATAAGAAAAGTAAGAACTTAAAATTAACATTATATGTAGTAATTCTCTGTGTTCATCTTCTATAATTAGAAGTTTTGTAATTATAAAATGTTTTTAGAGGAAATGCATTGTATCCTACAGGATCATTAAAATCATTGTATTGATAACATACTAATAAGTGTATAAATATTTGTCTATGCAATTTTTGCCATTGTGAGATCTTAGATACTACTGTTCTGTGATGTCAAACCTCTCTGTAAATTTGAGAAATCCCTCTCAACTTTATAGTTTTTAATTTTGGTATTCTTCAGTTTACTCTTAAAAATATAGGGCTGAAATAAATTTTTCTATGGTTCCTTCTAGGTGTTACAGTCCATAACATGTATCTCGTAAACAAAATATGAGTTTACTTAAACTGTGCATATTTACATAAACATGATATTGTAAACTAGCATACATGAAGAAATTAAGAGTAGAAATCAGGAAGTCAAAAGGCACAAAACAATTCCTTTTCTTTTTAAATTCTTATACCCTTCTGGTATTAAACAGAATGACAAATACTTATACATACAATATACTTTCAGTAGCAAAGAGTGGATAAAAGGAACTTTAACCTTTAACCCTTCTTTTCATAACCTCAATCCTCTTCCTCCAAAGCCACTCCAAATAAACATTCAGTCCACATTCCAAGAGTGTCCAGACCTAGCTAACCTGGCTTCAGGACAATTTCCTCAGCTTCCCTTCAAACAAGATGGCCGCTCCTAACTCCCATATGGATTTTCAAACTGCCATAGTGTAATCTGAAAATTTGCTAAATGCTATAATTATATTAGCTTGTTTCATGAGATTTGGAAATTGATGTGGTCTCAATCTATAGGCCAATTTCTGTACTTGACAGAGAAGAAAAGCCAGGTACAGAGAGTCCAGGTTACCTCCTTGAGATCACACAGCCAATTATAACTATGAGAGGAAAGCTCAAAACCTTTGATTCTACAATCATGTAAGTGTTCATCTAGTGGGTAATTTTATTTTTTACTCTGAATTCAACACATTTTCATGAAGAGTTTGAAAAAGCATAATCATTATTGCAAGTATAATTAATGTGTACATTGTTTGATTATACCAATGATCATTTATTCTTTATGGATGCCAAATTGCTCTCGAATAGTATGATAAATACCCAATGAACCAACAGTTGTCATAGGGAATTTACATGTAAATGTATATGAAGATAAACAAATTCAAATGCCACTCAACTGGATATAAAATCTTATCAATCAAATTTTCAATATAACTATTAAATTAGAATCATCAAATATATATTATCATATCATTTGCATTGCTAAAGTTTATTAAATTCTTTATAGGTATAAATACAAAAAGACATTGCTAAAATTAAGGTATTTTCTCCAAACAATAGAGGAATCTTGAAATAAAGTTATTTGTTGTATTAAACATGAGTGATATTGATAAAACATAACAATAAGTATATTCAATTAAGCAATTCTGAAAAGCACGATTTTCAAAAATATATAAAAGAAGAAGACATTAGTTGGGCAAATTTAAAATATGTAGCATGCATTTTAGGTCATCTGTTCTTAAATTACCATAAAAAATTTGTCCCCACATTCTCTCATAATCCAGTCTTGGAATGTAGAGATATTGAAAGTTATACTAATGATATTTCTCTAAATGTTAAACAATTTATACCAGTAATAAACACAACAATTGTCAGGTGTAGTATTTGCCATTTCTAAAATTTTAACATTGTTTTCAGCTATTTTTTTATAGAACCAGTGATATTTTGGCTTTACTCTTACAATTAACATTACTAGAGAAAAATGTCTTCTGCACTTGCAGGTTAATCCTGAACCCTACTAGTAATACACAGAAGAGACAGAATGTCACACCATACAGGAAAAAACAAGATAATGTTTAACAATAACTCAGCCTTCCAATATCACACATCTGATTAACAATGTTTTATTTTCTAAATTAAATGTTTTAAGTAAATAATAATATTCAAGGAGTTCCATAAAATATATGACCATGTGGTCCACAAGATCATCTTTAAGTTACTATAGTTGCGGGACTAGACCTCTACACTCTGTGATTACATTAAAGGAAAAGAGAAGTATGTTTACCTTCACCAACTGCAACTGTAAGCAAATGCAGGTACATAGCACTTTATTAGTTAGAACTCCTTTAGTAAGCACATGTTAGAGGAATTAATCATTCATCCCCTGAAGACTGCTTATGTATTTCATTGGGCCATTATCTGATCTGAATAACAAGAACAATTGCATAATAAAATACATTACTGCTGACACTAGCAACTTTCTTCTTTCAACTTTAAAGGTGCAACCACCTCTGTATTGCACAGAAAGCTGGTGGCTAAAATAATGCCACAATATAATCATCCCATTCAGCTTTGACTTTTTTCTCTATTATTATGTAAATATAGTGATCATATATAACATGTGCCAGCTTTACTAGAAATGGTTTAATTCAGGACATTTTTCTCAGCACTATGACATAATTATAACAAAGATAGAATGTATGTTACATTACTTCATGTTAATTGGAAACCTTTGCTTTCAGGTACTTGAACATAGTCAACAATTCTGTCAGGCCTTTTTATTGTTGGAAACCTGTCCTATAGTAATATCTGAATAATATGTTTGAACCACTCTTAGATTTGGTTACTTCAGCACAATGTTTCATTTTTTAACAATTATTTTTTTCAAGCATCAGACATCCTATCAGCTATTTGAGGTCACAAATGGGTAGAGGTCATATGCTATAATCCAAAACTGACCAACCAAAAGCTTCATTTTAAATTATTTGAATTAATTTTGAACCAATAACAAAAATGGCAGCTGAGAGCACTAATACCTCTAAGAAACCTCATTTTAATAGGTAATAAAGTAATGTACAAGAAACAATGATATATCTTTTCCAAATGATTTCCATTGATGATAACTTTGTGTCAACAAATTCATCAATGGTCCTGTGGTTATTTCATTACCCTAAAAACTTATGTCCAAGATACTCAAGGGGTTCAAAAATGAATAACCACAACTCTAAAAGATCTTTCCATTTTTCAACCATTGTACATCAGTTCAGTCTTAATTTTTTTAAATCAATGCTGAGTGCATATAGCTGCTTTCATATACTTATTAGAGTAAATATAAAGGTAATTTTTTTCACTTTACCATGATCAACTATTAAATATAAGACAGACCTTATTTATTGACAGGAAGGTGTTTTGTTGAAAAATAATAATTATAATTTTCCATCTGGTTTATAACTCTTAAAAGGATTTGATTAGAAAAGTATATTGTATACTGAAACAGAAATCTGAAAGTTGAAGATAAAAACAAACTTTTTCTAATCCTTATTCTACACTAGTCGTAAGAGTGTTATAGTGTCAAAGAGCTTTGAATTTACTTAAAATCAGCTCTATGTTATTTAAATGGAAATTTCTACTGTATCTACTGTATATGAAACAATGCAAGAAGAATTAGATTCAGAGTCCATTTGGCAGTGATAACGAAAAAAATGCTGAAATGTTATTGATTCTCTCCCTCTGTGCAAAACAAACTGACTCAACTATATTTTTCCTGACATAACACAAAGGTTTTATTTAGATATTATAAATGTTGGCAAATGTTACGCTATACCTATGCTTTCACAAAGAGAAGAGTGTCCTACTTGTTTTTACAGAAATGCTGCAGCTACTGACATGGTGATGTTAGCCCCAAGGGGAATAGTGCCTGCAAAAGTTTTTGATGCAGATATATTCAGCCCTAGGAGGTACCTTAAATCTGTCACTGGCTGCTGAGCCCCTGTCACAGTTTATAACCTGCTTTGTCAAAGTCACAGTCCCAGCTCCTGCCCTCTCCAAATCATTTTTCATAGTCCCTCTCCGAATTAATTGCATCCGAATTCTCTAAACTATGCTAGGTCCAGGATTGTCCTCCACATCTTATTCTGTCTACGAGCATTGAGAAGCTGCAACAGGATTTTCTCCCGGTGTGTCAAAGCATTTTTATTAACTTTCCCTTGACCCAATTCTCTTGCAAGCGCTCTTCAGAACTGAAGATAAAACAAGCAACCAAGTGAAGTCCGAGAATGGTGGGTGTTGGTGGGGACTACGGCTGAGATTGATAGTAGCCAGAGAAGTAAACCAGTAGGGTAAGAATTCTCAAGCGTTTTCTAAGTAATTATCCTTAACTCTTAGATCCAACGTTTCACAAACCAGGCTCTCAATAGCCCTTGAACAATAAGCGTTTTAAAAGCATAACCCAGTCAGGTTGCCCATACTGAAGTGTCAATGTTCTTTCTCAAAAAAAAAAAAAAAAAAAAAAAAGTAATAATAATAATGCTTAGCAAACCACTTCTCATTTAGGAACTACTGAAGTTACATAAGTCAACTTCTGCCCCGCTGAAACGAACAAACTGGCCATGCCATTGGGGGGAAAGCCTTCAGCATTTGCTTCACTTCAGAGTCAAGAAATACAGAATCTCAGTTTACTTACTAAAGCAGGCGCTCCGGTCCTCCTTGGAAACCCCGAGGAGTCTTCTCTTTTCCTTCCTACCAGTCAGATCAAGAACTGTCTCTTTATTCCACACAGGCCCCGAATAAACTGCAAGAGAGGACAGCACATGCACAAAAACCCGTCGGGCTCCGGCTTTGGTAGGGTGCTTCGCGTTGGGTGTGTTTTTCAAAAGTGGGATCTTCTTTTCCGGAAGGAAGGGGTAAAGACCGAAGGACACCAGGGCGCTCCGAACGCCGTCTCGAGTCCTGCCAGTTGTTCCGAAGGCAAAGTACCTGCACTCCGGCGGCCGCGGCAAGGGGAGGTGGCTGGGCGGGAGGTGGCGCGCAGGAGGGCTCGGCCGGCCGGCGCTGGGATGGGCGCGGGCGGGGAGCGGAGCAGCCGCCGGCAGGCGCGGAGGCGAGCGGCCGTCAGGGCGCGGCGCTGCCCCACGCGCTCGGGCCACCGGGTGCGGGCGCGGCGGGGCTGGAGGCAGAAGCGGCGAGCATCTCCCGGCCGCTCCCGCGCTCGATCGCTCGCTCTCCCGCAGGCGCTCCCTCTTCCTCCAGCTCGCACACACAGACACACACCCCACGTCTCCACGGCAGCCTCTCCGCCACACGCACTCACCTGCATTTCCTTAACGAGCCACTTGATGGCTGCCAGTGGCGCGGGCCGGGCTCCGGCGGGCGGGAGCCAGGGCGGGGAGGACACGGCGCGGGATGTTCCGAGCGCCCGCCGGGGAGGCGGTGGCGGCGGCGGCGACCGCGCGGGCGCAGGAGCTGGGGCGGGAGGAGGGGACACCGCCGGCGACCCCGAGCTGCCCGGAGCGGACTGGGCTGATCCCGCGACCCGGAGACCTTGGCAAGATCCCAGGGCTCGGGGCACCGCGGGCCACGCGGGGAGACGAAGACCTGTCAGGCACAGGCTATTCCCGACCACGAAAGCCACGGAAGACTTGCCCAGGTGTGGATCGCGATTGCGCTGCTTCAGGTGTTCGCGTGCTTTCAGTGATTGTAAGGGTTCTTTAGAAGGGAACCTGATGGTAAGGGTTAGGGTGGAGGGTTCAAACATTCAAGGGACACATTTAATTTGCAAGACAGCCCATGCTCAGGAAGAGCCCTCTTTAGCGAGTAGGCAAGGGGAGCCCAGTCGTTGTGGGCATGGGGTGTTTGTCATCTCAGACACTGGATGTAGTTTTCACTTGGAGTCCTTGGCAGCCAGCCTGGGCTGGTGGGAGAGAGAGGGCTTTGACAGGTGGTGGTTGAAAAGGGAAAAACCTGTATGAGAGTTGCTGGAACCTGCCAGCCTCCCTACTGAGAAGAGGACCAGGACAGGCAAGGGAGGACGATTTCTTCCCACCTGCTTCGTACCCCAAGGTAGACTGGGCAGTGGCTCTGAGGTGGTGTGCGGAGACTCCGGAAACGAGGGAAGAGGAACTTCGGCCACCTGAGCACAGCCAGAAAAGGGGACTGGAGCTGGGGAAGAGGGTAGGCAGGTGGAAGAAATCTAACAGAAAGCTTTTTATCCCTTTACCGGCACTTATGCCTGATCAGAGCATACAGCTATGACAACAAATGCTATCTTGCTTAACAGAGAGCACTGTCACTAGTTGGTGCTTTAAAAACGAAAAAGCTAAAATAATTATCCTGTTAGCATTAATGCCACAGAGAGCCTACCATGCACCCTCTGGTCAAAGGTGCTGTAAGCACTGTGAGGAAGATAAAAACCGTGACCCTTCTACTTTTGTGATATGTCCATGATATAACAGCAGAAATGTCACTTTTCTCCCAAAGGAAAATAAAGCTTAATCAATATAGGTGACATTTTGTCCATGGTCCTTTCACCTTTCTCTTTTTGTGCCTGCTTCATCACTTGCCATGTCCTTTGCTCTTTGGGAGTGACCCTCCTGAACCCATACCCTGTCAGGCTCCCTGCTTGGCCTCCGTACACCCACTGAGCTCCCACCAGAAAAGGTTCATATGCACACAGTCATTATCACTTAAAGCTGCTCTACGAAATGATAGGATGTCAGCCAAGAAGACTTACACCATGTGTGCAAGTGTGTGTGTCTGTCTTTGCAATAATGCAAAGCACCTGCCCCCTTATGGCGTTGTCTGTGCAAGATGATGACTAACTCATTTCCCCCGTCTCCTTCCCTCCCTCCCTCCTTCTCTCTCTGAACAAATACACACCACTCACCCTGTCTCAGTTGTCTCAGTTCCTTCCTCTCAGTGTTCAATAATGGTTTTACATGAACTTTCTGATAGAGAGCCTCCAGAGCCAGCCAGAGCAGATTGGTCTGAGCTCTGCTGGGGCTCGATGCTCTTGCTGTGTTTCCTGTCATCACTCACTCATTACGTGCACTACTGTACTTAATGTCAAGTGGCAGCAGAAATGATTTCCTCTCTTGCTATCCGTGATAATATATTTGCCCTCCCTCGGAAACACATATAATTAATAATAAAAGAAATAATGCATCTCGAAACCATGGGAAGAGCAGATGGATGCTGCTGTGGTGCTGTTAGCCACCTTTTCTGTTGTTGCTGCGAAAACAGTGCTACCGTTTCTCCCTTTCTGCTGCTTCTGGTGGGTTAAGCAGAGCATTTGGCCCTTTTACTGCATTCTCCGTTCCGTCTTTCCCTTGACAATAGTTTGTGTGTTTTAAATAAAGATTTCATTCTGCCAATCCGCAGGAAGCTTTTAACAAGATGCATCTGAGTGTGTCAATGTCCTCTGTCTTTTTACTGCTGTGTGGGGGGTGTTCAGCAACTTGAAACTCATCTCAACTTCAGCTCAAGCTGGCACCTCACAGAGATAATGCTCCCGAGGGAGGATTTGCTCTTGCTTCTGTACAACTATCCTCTGGTGCCCTCTAGAAGAGCACAGGGTACTTTAAACAATGGAAGAGTAAGGATTGTACTCAGCCCCACTTAATAATACCACAAGCGGTAATTGTTAATTGCCTATTGTGGGGACTTATTAGTGATTCACTAGAATTAGACTGGAATATCCATCCTGAGGATGATCGCACCAAGTCTGCCGAATTCTCTACACATCCTGGTTTATTTTTCCCTCTTAAAAGAAAAGGAAATATCTTCTTTAAGTTATTGTTATATGTTTACTATTACAAGGCAGCAGCCTCTTTGGATTGGTCACTGTCACTAAACCATGTGTTTAAAACAACTGTAACAAAAGTGAAATAGAGATGAAAAGGGAATGTGAGATACCATCTTAAAAACATGGTCTTAAATATCAGTCATCTGAGGTGAGTCTGTCTTTAGATTTCCTTTATTTTACCATATTACTTCATTTACCAAAATGTTAGCCTTGCTCTATTTAGGCTTATAATTGTTTTTAACAGCCTGCTGTGAGTAGAAGAAATCCCCAAATTTACATTTTTATTTTGAATGTTTGAGGGGTTTAAGTACTTTCTTGTCTCAGGGCACCAGAAGCAACTCCACAGCAGTAATTTGCTGTTGTAATATGTCTGTTAAGCATGTTAATAGCATAGTTGGAAAACTTCCTAATGAAACAACACTCCCTATTGTGGAACTGAAAATAAGGGAGAAGAAATAGACAACAGGGTAATAAGTTTCTAGGAAAGCTTGTGACCTGTTCCAAGGGAGACAATGCTCAAAATAGGTTTGCTGTGACCCCTCGATGTGCGGTTCTGATTCTTCAGTTCTGGTTTCTCTCACTTTGCCATCTTTATTTTTTCTTCAGTCTAGGAATGGTGTATACTTATTTTTCTCTCTTTTTTCCATCTTTTAAAGTTATGCTGATTGGCACAAACTGAATAGAAACTATTTTAATTTTACATTGATATTAGAGTGAAATCATGCACTTTAATGTGTCATATGCAATAAGGATAATACCCTTCAGTTATTGTTTTGGCCAATGAGGACAGAGCTCTAATGGACTAAATGGGCCTAATTTACCTAATTTGTCATATGATTTGCCACCAAAAAAGCCGCTTAGGAAACTTTAAAAAACAGTGAAAAAAAATGTCTTGACTATACCTAATTCATGGAGTTTTAGTGAGTGGAGTCATATTTGTGATAATTCTGGGCACATGATTTAAATGTTATCCCACTGAAATCATCACATGGCTAATGCTAAATTACACCAATGTAAATTGGCATCCTAGGAGTCAACTGTTAGGAACTGGGTCCACCTGGTTTCCATTGACTGTTGACTTCTGTTGGAGTACTATCAATCAATGACAGGCACTGAAGAGAGTAATCAGTAAGAGAAACACTGGAATGAAATATATATATTTATTGTTTGATAAAGGTGGGGCTGTTCTTGCGCCATTCGCTCTATAATTTGAAAATGTGTTTTCTTTTTTTCTTGGAAATGGCTACTTTGCTGTAAAAATGCAGTCCTTTCTTGCCACCACCATTCTATAGCTCCAGCTCAGCTCATATTTGCCTCCGGTAATACCATCTCACCCCTTGCTCCTTTAGATTTCCAGTATGGCGAGTACCTAGGAGACTCAATATCTCTCATCAGTTCCCCAACCCAGCTGCTCCTCTGGAAAGTACCCCTCATGTATATTCTCTCCAAAATCATTGCTGATTGTGCCTTCTGCTTCCTTCAGGCGTTCTGACTAATATATTTTTGTTTCAAGTATTCAAAAATAACAAGAAGTATTTTATTCAGTTGTTCTAAAGTTTAACTAATATATTGTATAATATGTGTGCAAGTACCCAAGCATTTCCATTACTCAAAATAAAAATATTTTTAAACACCGCAAAAATATTTGATTATACAGCTGATCTAAATAGCTAAATAATAATTGTATATTAATATTTTCCCACAGAGGTGTTATGTCTCTATGTATTAAAAGAATAAGATTCATCAAGCTTTTAATACTATCTCAATTTTTCTTAAACATGTATCTCAATGTTTGATTTTTTCTGATTGTAAAATAATAATACATAATAAATGTTTTGAAAGCTAGTATTTATTATTTAATGAAGCACACTATGGTTTGTAAGGCACTGCCATTTTCATCAATTAAAAAACGAAATAAGTAATGAAACTTATATTGTTCCATTCTTCCAATTATTAAAAGAAAAAGCCAATAATTAGGATGTAAAAAGGTGATGTTAACTTACCAATGATATCCCAAAATAACTGCCAGATGCATATACTTTGGAAAGAGAACAATTGGATATGAAAATAAAGAATGCATTCTACCAAGTTCTTTTAAGCAAGCATTCTAAAAATCAAATTTTACAAATTAACAAGGATCAGAGCAAATTTTTAAAATAAAAGTAAAATATAAATTGAGAGAAAATATGTAGAGGTTCCTATGGGTTTTTGATGACTTTTTGACCTTAAAATTAATTAAAAAATTATCTAATGCAAGATTTTACCTATATATCTGTACTTTTGCTGCTTTTCAATCCAGAGTAATTTGTTTTCTTTTATAAATTAGGCATAATATTGATTGCAGATATACTACTTTTCTAAGTTTGTTAAGTGCATTAACAATATACAGGCACTGTCTAATTTTAGATCTAAGAAACCCGAGGTGCAGAAGACTGAGGTTGATTAGCTGTCCTAGGGTCATAGAGAGTGAAATATTGGAGCTGAGAATTGTACCCAGGCAGTCTGGCTCCTGAGCCTCTATGCTTACCAGTATTCTATGTTAAAAAAGAAAAGAAAGAGAGAAAGAGAAAGAGAAAGAAAGAAAGAAAGAAAGAAAGAAAGAAAGAAAGAAAGAAAGAAAGAAAGAAAGAAAGAAAGGGAGGGAGGGAGGGAGAGAGGGAGAGAGAAAGAAAGAAAGAGGAAAGAAAGAAAAGAAAAGAGAAAAGAAAAACCATTTTCTCAGCGGAATGGAGAAATTTCTATTTAGTGAATGATGCAGAAAGAAAATTGAAGTATCTTCTCAGATAACTAATTTTTAATTAATAAAGTGGGTCCTTTAATCTTATATTTCCATATGAATCATATTGTATATTATGTTCATGTAACAAATCATCACATGTGTTTAACATGATATCAATAATACCATAAAAACTATTATAAAGAGTAAAATAATTGTAAATTTTCAAAATAGAAGCAAAAGAAAGAAATATGACAACCATATCACATAGGATATTGCATTTAGTAGTTCTCTACTGTTTACATGATAAGCAAATTAGAAACTTACCTCATTTTTATATAAGCATATCTAAAGTAAATCAAAACAAGTCCATATCGATTTTAAAATTGTTTCATATAATTACGAACATCAAGACATGAGAGTTGATTCGTTCCAGTGCCTTCACCTTTTTCCCCACTTTACATTTCTAAACCAAAAGTTTGTGAAATGGTCCATTTTCTATGACTGATGAGTGATAAAATCCTGCTATTCCCAAGCTGCTTTCCTCCTCATTGTAATTTAATGAGTAATTTTATTTTACTTTATTTTTTTTAGATATTATTTATTTATTTTTAGAGAGAGGGGAAGGGATAGAGAAAGAGAGAGAGAGAAACATCAATGTGTGGTTGCCTCTCATGTGGCCCCCACTGGGGACCTGGCCCACAACCCAGGCATGTGCCCTGACTGGGAATTGAACTGGCAACACTTTGGTTTGCAGCCCATGCTCAATCCACTGAGCTACACCAGCCAAGGCATAATGAGTAATTTTAATACAAAAATATTTTACACACACATATGTGTATATGCATGCATCTGTTTTTTTTTTAATTTAGGATGTTAAGCCCCCATCTCATTAAGTATTATTTTAAAAGTATTATGACATTAAATTTGTCACATTTTAAATGAGTCATCCAACAATTACTGCCATATTCAAAAGGCAAAAGCATCAAGAAAGACTTCTCAAAGAAAATCTAGGAAAGGTGGTGAAATAAAGTGCCTGGTGCAGATCATCTATTCAACTTCTGATTGCTATTCCGAGTATTAATCAGAATTTCATCAGTTTCATTTAAACTATAAAAACATGCATATAATAAGGATGTAGATCATGAATAGGAATGTGATAGGGAAAGGATTTATTAATGCTGTGTATTCCCCACTTGTATCTCTTCCTGCCCCGAGGCCTGCCTTCCTCAGACACACAGGTGGGTATGCCCAACCAGAAGCACTCAGAGCAAAGAGGTTGTACTTTCCTTGCTCAATTCTTTTTCTTATCCTGCTTTCTAAGGGCTTTTCCCCCTGGTTGTAAGGTTTTCATTATGCAGGAAACTGGAGGCATGGAAGGAATCCAGGAATGAGAAGACGCAGACCAGGGATTTGGGGAAATGGAGTGGAAAGATAAGATTTAAGGCAATTATAAATAAGGACTCTCCCAGGCAACTAGGAGTTGTGGAAAAGTTGGAAAGAAGAGAACACTGTTTTTTGTGTAAGACTCACTAAGAAATACGAATCAGGTCTTCCCAACAATGCCTTTTAAAGGCCCAGTATTAGACATGGTATTGCATTTTTATTACTTGTTTTTTTTTTAGAGTTTTTATTTCTTTGGACAGTCAAAACATAAGGAGGCTATATTTTTTTATTTTGCATGTATGTATATATACATATATGGTTACATATATGCTTTTCACTCAGCTATAGGTTGTTTATAAACTATTTCAAAAACTTATGCTATTTTTAAAGCATACTAGCAAGACTTTAGTATGAATAGACTAAATATATTTTTATATTGAATGTATCTTTTTTCTAAATTATATCAAAACATAAATACTTAAATTCAATTTTAATTAAATAATATTTTCATATTTATTAACAACTGTAATACTTAATCTCAAAAGAAAGTATGTATATATTATGAATATTAACAAAATAGTGAATGAATAATAAAATATTTTTATTTTAACATTGATTTTTTTTGGTAAAAATATCTATAAACATTTTTCTCATTTTGTTCTCTGGTAGAAATATAAAAATTATTATTGGAAGCTACATTATTTTTGAGGAGTCAAATCAGTGCTTCTTAGATGTCTTATTTCCAAAGCCTTCCCCTTCAATCTCTACTTAATTAGTAATATGCAAGCCTATGATCCACAAAAATATAATATACATTCAACCAGACTAAAGAGATGTTAGCCATATTCCCTATCCTTTTTTGTTTTAACAGTGTGCCAAAAATAGCTGGCAGATCCATAGGACCAAAAGCAATATAGGCCTACCATGTAGTTTGTTTGAATACAGCCTGTATGTCTTTTGGTGTAACAAGAAGAAGGTAACCTAAATTTCAGCAAATTTAGTCAAAGTCATTTTGTGAGAACCTACTGTATGCAAAGTAGAGAATGGATGTGTGAGGGCAGGGGTGATGGCTAAATGAATAATGTCCAAGAATCTGGGAGCATGTGATTAGATTGAAAAGATTTAATGTGCAAAATTTAATGAAATTCATCTGCAACCTACATTGTAATATACAATATTCAAAGAAATCTACCCCAGCAATATGTCTAAATCCTCAGTCTGCCAAAACTCTTAACAGAAATTGTCAAAAAATAGTAAAGTAAGGAAAATTCTTCAAAATCTCTGGAAATTTATAAAGGTTGCTCTTGACTACCAAAAAATAGAAGAAATTCATAGCCTATCAACTGTGTTGATAGTATTATAAATAAAGGAGATACATATGGCTAAATTAAACTTTGATCCTTCAAACTATAGCAGTGTAAATGAAAATTAGCAGTGAATATTCTGGAAGAAATTCACTGTAATCCTCAGATTCCTCCTGGGAAGAATGGGCTATGTTACAATAAAGAATTTGGAAAATGGAATGAAATGGAAAGTAGATAAATAAGGAGCATTGCTGTGTATTTTATTTTTCTCCTCTTTTTAAAAATTTATTTATTGTTGTTCAGTTACAGTTGCCCCACCTTTTCTGCCATGAATTGCTGTATATTAAAACAAAGGAACAGGGTTATTCCTGTTTTTAGTACATGGCAACAGGGTCAATGAATAAAAGAAACAAAGAAAATCTGTGGGCCCAGATATCAAGTGCTCTTTTAAAGGTGCACATAATGTTCAAAAATAAACAGAAAATAGAAACATTTTTACAAATACCTGCAATATGCTTTATGCACATATATGATACTTAAAAAAAACAGAAAGATACAAATAATAGGATATAGTGTAAAATTTTAAAATCAGCTTTTTGAGTAAGAAGACAGAAACAGATATACCATATTTTTAGGACTATAAGACACGCCAGACCATGACACACCTAGGTTTTAGAGGAGAAAAATAGGAAAAAATATTTCGAAGCAAAAAATGTGGTGAAATATTTAATAACCTGTGAACCCACTCCACTGCCACCGCCCCCCACAGCAAGCCAGGTAATCGACTTTCAGACTATGAGATGCACCCCCATTTTCCTCCCAAATTTTGGAAAAAAGTGCATCTTATAGTCTGAAAAATAAGTAAAATCAGTATTGTAAAAAGGCTACAGGGAGTTTTGAACTCTGCATCTGATAGGTTGCCTATCTCCTCATTTCTTAGTTCTTTTTCTAGAGTTTTGATCTGTTGTTTCCTTTGGGCCATATTTCTTTTTCTTGGTGCACCTGCTAATTGTTAGAGGTGGAGACTTAGGTATTCACCAGGGCAGGGCAACCCGTGTCACTGCATCGTGGCGCTGTATTGGTGGGAGGGTTTGAGAAGGAACAACGCTGCTTGCTTGGCTCTCTGCCATCTTTCAGCCACTTCTCCCATTATCCACAAGCAAATTGGACCCTTCTGGTACTGATCCCTGCGTGGATGGGTTTGTGTACTAGGACCCTGTGGGTCTCTCCAACAAACTCTCCTGTGATGCTGGGAGTTTCTCCTGCCACCACAGCCCCCACAGTTTTCACAGCCAGAGGTTCTGAGGCTTTCTTTTCCTGTGCTGAGATCCTGAGTTGCTCAGTCTGTCTCACTCCAAGTTGTTCCTCCTTGTTTATCTGCACACAAGTGTGGGACTGCCTGGTCCACCAGCCACCACCTTGTCTGCCCCAGTCTACCAACTGCCAATTTGCTGCCCATCCTCTCTGCCTTGGCTGTCCATCTCAGTACCTCTGACCAGTCTGAATGAATGTTCCTTCTTTAACTCTTTGGTTGTCAATTCCATATAGTTCCATTTTCTGGCAATTCTGGTTACTTTTTGTTTTTAAATTTGTTTTCCCCTTCTTTTGGTTGTGGCAGGAGGCAAAGTATATCTACCTATGCCTCCATCTTGGCCTATCAGATGTAGAGTTCAAAACACTGGTAATCAGGATGCTCACAGAAATGGTTTAGTATGGTCAAAAAGAGAGGGAAAAGTGAAGGCTATGCAAAGTGAAAATATAAAAAAAATAATGAACAATGAAGAAAAGGAAACCAGGGCTCAAATCTGTGATTTGGAGAAGAAAAAAGAAATAAACATTCAACCAAAACAGAATGAAGAAACAAGAATTCAAAAAAAAAAAAATGAGGAGAGGCTTAGGAAACTCCAGGACAAGTTTAAATGTTCCAACATCCCAATCATAGGGGTGCCAGAAAGAGCAGAGGAAGAGAAAGAAATTGAAAACTTATTTGAAAAAATAATGGAGAATTTCCCCAATCTGGCAAAGGAAATAGACTTTCAGCATGTCGAGGAAGCTCAGAGAGTCCCAAAGAAGTTGGGTACAAGGAGGAACACACCAAGGCACATCATAATTACATTGCCCAATATTGAAGATAAGGAGAGAATCTTAAAAGCAGCAAGAGAAAAGTAGACTGTTTACCTGCAAAGGAGTACCCATAAGACTACCAGTTGATTTCTCTCTTATCTTGCAGACGAGATTTCTTTGTCTGAAAGATATCAAAAGAAATCTTGCAGACAAGAAGGGACTGAAAAGAAGTAGTCAAATTCATGAAAGGCAAGGACCTACATCCAAGATTACTTGAATAAGAAGCATAATTGGTAGGTATAAAATAGACAGGGGGAGGTTAAGAATAGTATAGGAAATGGGGAAGCCAAAGAGCTTATATGTACAACTCATGGACATGAACTAAGCGGGAGGCAAGGGGAATGCTGGTGGGTGGGGGTTGCAGGGCAGTGGGGAATAAAGGGAAGAAAATGGGACAACTATAATAGTATAATCAATAAAATATACTTTAAAAAATCTCCCCAAAATAATATCAGAATTAGAAAGCAAAATTAACAGAAATAGCAAAATTCATACTGCAAATAATTGCATTACAATGCCAAGGTTTCTATTTTGAGTGTACTTTTTTCTCAAAAAATATTTAAAGAAAGAAATGTGTTCTTTTATAATATGAATTAAAATGCAAAAGTTATATGTGTGTGTATATATGTGCACATATGTGTGTATGTATATATATCTGGGTATCTACTCATATATCCTAATATTGTATTATATATGTGAAAAAGATAATATGTTATAATACCTAGAGCTATTTTAAATTGTTTGTTTTTATTTTCTAAAATAAAATGATTTATTGTTTATTACCAGAAGTATATATTTTAAATATACATAATTTAAATTTTTCAAGATATATTCTGAGTGTAGATAAGTATTCTTTCTTGTTTAAAGTGTTTACTTTCAGTAGACTCTACACAGAATGTATAAAATAAGCTAAGTCAAATAATTACTATGTGAAAATTTTTGCAATGCTCTAAGTAGTTTCATAGTAACATTTTTATTTTTCACCTTATCTGATCCCCAGCTGTATATATTAAATCAACGGCTTTGTGAAATTAAAGTACAAAAAAGTTTTTTGTATATTTTAAAAATTTATATAGATCATCCATCATGTTGTAATTAAATTTGTAAATATTCATTTTGAAAATTATGTCTCTCTTGACAAAAATTGTTTCATTCATTAAGGACAAAATGATAACTGAATAATACCAAAAGTAAAATAGTTCAAGAAAGTTCAAATATGTGGTTTTTAAATGTTTTGCACAAGCATATTATTTTTCTAAAATTAGATAAATGACTCAGAATTTGCTTCAGGAATAACCTTTAAAAAATTAAAAGGTACATCTGTATCAAATTGAGTGGCCTACTAAAATTCTAGGTTTTAATAATTCAAATTGAAAAGATTTTAGAGTAGAAAAATGGCTTCTATTGTGAGTATATAAATGGTTGAACAATTTTTTTGTTTTTCTAATTTACTCTTTATTCTATTTTTTCCATTACTATATAGGCCCTGTATATCCCCCTCCCCCAGTAATCACCACATTTTGTCCTTACAATTCCTTTCTTTACTGTTTTTAAATTAATATATATTTTTCTAATTAAATATATGCATACATAATCCTGGGATGGTGATATCTTCATTCATGTTGCTATAGCAAAATACCCAAGACTGAGGATATTAAACAATAAACATTTATTTCTCATGGTTCTGGAGACTGGAAGCTTAAGCTCTAGGTGCCAGCATATTTGGTGTCTGGTGACAGTTCCCTTGTAGGTGGCTCCCTTCTCATTATGTTCTCCCATGACCTTTCCTCGGTAGTCTCTCTCTCTTACTCTTCTTTTTCTTTTTTTTTTACATTTAATTTTTTTTCATTGTTGATCAAGTACAGTTGTCTCAATTTTCCTGCTACCACTTTCCCCCACCTCATCCACCTCCACCTTCCCTCCTCAATCCTAACCCCCTTTGGCTTTGCCCATGGGTCCTTCATACATGTTCCTTAATGACCCTTCCCCTTCTTTCCCCTGATGTTCATAGCAGCACAATTTACAATAGCCAAGTGCTAGAAGCAACCTAAGTGCCCATCAGTAAATGAGTGGATTAAAAAACTGTGGTACATTTACACAATGGAATACTACACAGCAGGAAGAAAGAAGTTGTTCTGTTTTCCACAGTGGCTGCACCAGTCTTCATTCCCACCAACAGTGCACTAGGGTTCCCTTTTCTCCACAACCTTGCCAGCACTTGTTTGTTGAATTTTTTATGATGGCCATCTGACTGATGTGAAGTGGTACCTCAGCAGAAAAGAAGGAAGGAGCTCCTATACTTCGCAACAGCCCGGATGGAACAGGAGAGCACTATGCTAAGTGAAATAAGCCAGATGGTGAAAGACAAGTACCATATGACCTTACCTATAAGTGGAACCTAATGAACAAAACAAATAAGCAAGCAAAATATAACCAGAGACATTGAAATAAAGAACAAACTGACAGTAACCAGAGGAGAGGGTAGAGGGGGATAATGGGTGAACATTTAAAAATGTGTTTGTTTTTCTTTTAACACTTGAAGATTTAGTACACTTAAGTCTTACTGTAGAGGTACATATCTGCACCCTGTTGATTTTGTATTAGGGACATTTTATTAGGGTATATGAAAAAGTATGGTATAACTTATATGAATCACTCTGTGTTTCCTCAGCTAAAGCCTATGATTTACAAGCACTGAATGAGAATTTTACAACCCGTGACAAAATACTGAGTGCATAATCAGGTGTATCCTTATAGCAACTTGATGACTATATGGTTTCAAATTCTGCTAAATTAGTCATTAAAGTTCTAACTACAAAAATACGCTCCATCAGATATTTTTAAACTAAGTGACAAAAACAAATTTTATTTATTTAATTTTTACTTTTATTGGTGTTCATTTTTGTTTTTATTGTATTTTTCCCATTACCATTTAGTCCCTTATAACCCCATCCCCTCATAATCACTACACTATTTTCCATGTCCATGAGCCCTTTTTGCCTTTTTGCTCAATCTCTTCATCCTCTAACCTCCCTCCCCCACCCACCTTAGCTGTCATCCTGCTCCCTATGAGTCTGTCTCTATTTTTTTTTTGTTTGTTCAGTTCATTAGATTCTACATATGAGTGAAATCACGTGGTATTTTTCTTTCTCTGACTAGGTTATTTCACTTCAGCATAATGTTCTGCAGACCCATCCATACTGTTGTAAAAGATAAAACTTTCTTATTTTTATGGCTGAGTAGTATTCCATTGTGTAAATGTCTCATAGTTGTTTTATCCACTCATCTACTGACAGACACTTCGGCTGCTTCCATATCTCGGCAATTGTAAAAAATGCTGCGATGAACATAGGGGTACTGACATTGTTTTGACTTAGTGTTTGGGTTCCTTCAGATATATTCTCAGAAGTGGGATTACTGGGTCAAAAGGCAGATACATTTTTAATTTTTGGTGGTATCTCTATACTGTTTTCTATAGTGGCTGCACCAGTCTGCTTTCCTACCAATAGTGCAAAAAGGTTTTCTTCTCTCCACATCCTCTCCAGCGCTTGTTGTTTGTTGATTTATTGATGATAGCTAATCAAACAGGTGTAAGATGATATCTCATTGTTATTTTAATTTGGATTTCTCTGATGATTGGTGATGTTAAGCATCTTTTCATATGTTTATTGGCCATCTGTATGCACTCTAGGAAGAAAGCACATACAATGGGCTAAAGATAGTTTATTCAATAAATGGTGTTGGTAAAATTAGACAGATACAGAAAAATGAAACTAGACTACCATCTTACACCACACAGCAGAAAAAATTCAAAATGAATTGAACTTAAATGTTAGACCAAAAGCCTTAAAAATTATAGAAGAAAATACAGGCAGCAAAATCTTGGACATTGATCATAGCAATATTTTATTAGATATATCTTCCCCAGCAAGGGAAACAAATAAAAAAAAAATGAGACTACATCAAAATAAAAGGTTTTCGCAAAGTAACAGAAATATCAACAAAGTAAAATGACAGCCCAAGGAATGGGAGAACATATTCACAGATACATCTGTTAAGGGGTTAATATCCAAAATTTATAAAGAACTTACAAAGTGCAACACCAAAAAAATCCAATTAAAAATGATCAAAGGACCTGAGTAGACCCTTTCCTAATTTTTAGGCTTACAAGTTGTTAAAGGTAAGATATTCTGTATTAGTGCTATAAAAATACAGCTGTCTTTCACTCTACTAAATGCTGCATTCAAAACACTGATTACAAGAATGCTCAGTAAACTTAGTGAAAACTTCAAGAGCATAAAAAAGGACATGAAAACCATAAAAAAGAACCTGTTAGAAATTAAGCATGTACTAACTGAAATAAATAATAATTTACAAGGAATGAACAGTAGATAAAGCTGACAATCAAATCAGTGATTTGGAATATAAGGAATTAAAAAAACACCCAATCAGAACAGCAAAAATAAAAAAGAATTAAAAAGGATGAGTATATTGTAAGGAGCTTCTAAGTCAACATTAAGCAAACCAACATTCACATGGGGTGCTGAAAGGAAATGAAGCAGAACAAGAAATTAAAAAATCATTTGAAAAAATAATGACAAAAAACATCCCTAACCTGGTGAAGGAAATAGACATACAAGTCCAGGAAGCACAGAGAGTCCCAAACAAGTTGGATGCAAAGAGGTCCACTCCAAGACACAACATAATTAAAATGCCAAAGATTAAAGACAAAGAGAGGATCTTAAGAACAGCAAGAAAAGCAGTTACTTACCTAAAAGGGAGCTCCCATAAAAGTCTCAGTTGATTTCTCAACAGAAATTTTGTAGGCCAGAAGCGACTGGCAAGAAGTATTTAATTGGTGAAAAGCAAGGACCTACAACTAAGATTACCCAGCAAAGCTATTATTTAGAATGTAAGGACATATAAAGTTCTCCCCAGATAAGAAAAAGGTAAAGCAGTTCATCACCAACAAACTGGTATTATTTGAAATGTTAAAGAGTGTTTTTTTAAGAAAAAGGAGATGAGGAGGAGAAAAAGAGGAAGAGAAAGAAGAAAAAGAGGAGGAAGAGGAAGAAGAAGAAGAACAGGAAGAAAAAATATGAACAATAAAATGGCAATAAATACATACCTATCAACAATGGTATCTGAAAAACAAAATAAATGAACAAGCAGAACAGAAATAAACTCATAGATACAGAGAACATTTTAAAGGTTGTGAAATAGGACGCGGTCTGGGAGGATAGGTAGAAAAGGTGACTGGATTAAGAGTACAAATTGTTTTGATACAGAGCATTCATGGGAATGCAAAGTACAGCATAAGGAATACAGTCAGTAGTATTCTAACAACTCTGTATGCTGTTAGATGGGTATGAGATTTATTGGCATAATTGATTAGTAAGTTATATAATGTCAAATCACTAGGGTATACACCTGAAACTAATATAATATTGTACTTCTAAAAATGCAGTTCTTAACTTGAAAATCATAAATTTTTTGAGACACAGAAAGAAAGATATAATGGAGAGCTAAAGGAGAGAGGCTTATTTTCCTTTGTAGTTAGTCTCTATTGTATTACTTAACACTATTTTGTATTTAAAATGGAAATCTTTTAAGGATAGACGATACCTCAGTAGAGAATGTTTGTGAGTTATTTCCCCACCTTATGGACTTTTCAAACATTTTTTTTTCTGAGATGACTCTTCTCCATGGTAGAGGATTCCTACGATAAGGAGCTGACTCTATTCCTGTTACAAGTACCAATTTCCTAAGTGGTTTTAGTGGTTTGAACATTTGTTCAAGTGTAACAAAAGAGAAACCACCAATGTACATCACGGAGACTACCAAAGAGCCATCCGACTCAAGTGGCTTTTAGTCACCTTCAACCTCAGTTTTCTGAAAATATAGTTTCTTAAATTGTCTTGTCATTAACAAGAACTTTGTCTATCTGCCTGATTTTACTTTCCCACATTTTAATGTCTACACACAAGAGGCAAACTCTAAAATGCTAAACTAGTGAACCAAATGTTTTAAGTTGAATAAGGTTAACAGACCTATCTCTGGTAAGTCTGGCAAGAAGATAATTACTTTTCTTAAAAATGGCTATGGAAGACAATGTTTTTTTGAAATTTAAGATTGTGGATTCAGAAGCCAATTGCCTAGGTACAAATCCCTGTTTTTCTATTTGCTAGTCTGTGCAAATAATTTGGTTTCTCTAAACAGTATAATTCCTTCATTTTCCTTCTCTGCGTAATGTCCTTCCCTATAAAACAAGGAAAATGATCAATTTCAATTAGCTTTCTTCCCTGTAAAATGTTAATCATGATAGCTCACTCACAAGATTGGTGCGAGGAATATGATATGCAAAACTCTGGTAAATGGTAAGCACTTGAGAGTTAATTTTTGCTATTATAAAGAATACAGATGAACTGTACTGCTCAGCTTCCCTTGCTGGATATTTTATCTTTTATTGCTACTCTGTTAAGTGTTCAAAGTACTAAATTTTGGGGTGAATGCCAAAACCACATCTCTGCTTTGAAACTGCTTTTTATCAACAGCTCCCATTAATGGTACTCTGTTTGTAACACCTTCTGGGTGACTGTAGCTGATTATGCCAGAAAGGGAAAGCTGAACCATGGGTAAACAGAACATCCTCTTATTTCCCACATATTATCTTCCAAGGAGATCAATACTAAGATTCAGAAAACATAGCCCAAAGAAAATACGTCGGGGATCACCTAGGTCATGTAGACTTGGGGCAGGCAAATCTATTCAACCATGTGTTAGCAGAAAGAATTGACCACAAAAGGAAGAGAGAGTCTGGAGGATAAGGAGAAAAAAAAATGCCAAGCAGTCATCAAGAGGTATGACTCATCTCCTGCCTTTACCCACTATCTCCAGTTAAGCCTATAAGAAGGTCAGCTAAAGTTTGTCTTCTCTACTTGAATTCAAATAAAGAGATGCTCACTCTAATGAACTCAAACTTGGATGGGTGATTTCTGTTTCTTCCAACTAAATGATCTCTGACTCAAAAAGATGTTATTGTATTGCAAAAGTATAAGCACAAAGTTCTGTAAAAACAAAAATGCATTGTGATACATGTAAGCAAACTGTGGGAGATGGGAGGAGTGGGTGTATCCCAGGCAATGCCAAACATCTCTGCTGAAAATAAACTTAGAAAAATTAATTTATCTCATATCAGCAGTGGAAATTTGGAAAGAAGCCCATAAAAAGGAGGTTCTATAAAACAAAATGCGCCAAAACCTTGCAAAAATGTTTAAACATTTTTTAAAGGGACAATCCAAAACAAGTGATCTCCTCCAGGACTATCTTTATGGAGAAATTGACAAGATGTTATCAGTTTACTCAAAGATTTGGAAGAAAATGAGCCTATGTAGAAGACGTAATGATGATGATGATGATCACTGAATATTAGTGAGGAGTAACACTGTAAGGAGACTGCAAGATGTAAGATAAAAAGCTCAGAGGTTTACCATTTATAGATTTGCAGTAGAATCCCAATTCTGCCTTGGACAAATGACTTTGTATCCCGTAACCCTGCTTCTTTATTCTGAAATTGAAGAACACAGCCCTGGCTGGTGTGGCTCAGTGGATAGGGTGCCAGCTGGCAAACGAAAGGGTTGCTAGTTCCATTTCCAGTCAGGACACTTGCCTGAGTTTCAGATCATGTCCCCAGTAGGGGGCATGTGAGAGGCAACCGCACATTGATGTTTCTCTCCCTCTCTTTCTCTTTTCCTCCCCCTCTCTCTAAAAATAAATAAATAAAATCTTTATAAAGAAAGAGAAACACCAAAAAAAAAAAAAAAGGAAGAAAGAAAGAAAGAAAATATGTGCAAAGGACCTGAACAGGCACTTCTTCAAAAAGGATATACAGATGGTCATAGACATGAAAAGATGCTTAACATAAATAATCATCAAAGAAATGCAAATTATGTAAAAGCACAATGAGATATAACTCATACCTGTCAGAAATGCCATCATCAATAAACCAATAAACAACAAGAGTTGGCAAGGATGTGTTGAAAAGGCAACCCTAGTGCACTGTTGATGGGGATGCAGACTGATATAGCCACTGTGGAAACAGTATGGGATTTCCTCAAAAAATTAAAAATGGAACTTCCTTGTGACCCAGCTATTCCATTTCAGGGAATGTAACTGAAGAAACTAGAAATACTGATTCAAAAGAATATACATGTATGCACCCCTATGTTCATTGTGGTATCATTTATAATAGCCCACATTTAGAATTGGTGCCTACCAGTAGATGAATGGATAAAAAAGCTGCAGTACATTTACACAATGGAATACTACTTAGGCATTAAAAAGAAGAAAATCTTACCTTTGTGACAGCATGGATAAACCTATAGAGGATTATGCTAAGTGAAGTAAGCCAGTCAGAAAAAGGCAGATACCACAGGACTTCACTTACATGTAGAATTTAATGAAAAAATTAGCAAAGAAAATAGAAGCAGACTCAGAGATACAGAAAAGAGATTAACAGCTCTTGGAGGAGAAGGCCTGGAGGGACTGAGCAAAGAAGGTTAAGACATTAAAAAATAATAAAAAAATAACCTTTCATAGACACGTACAACAGTATGGTGATTACCAGAGGGAAAGGGGAATGGGAGGAGGTAGAAAATGATAAAGGGAGGATAATAAATGCTGATGGGAGGACACCTGACTTGGGGTGATGAATATAGAATACAATATACAGATGATGTAGTATAGAATTGTAAACCTGAAACTGATACAATTTTATTAACTTATGTCACCCCCCCAATAAATTCAATAAATATTAAAAAAATTAGGATAGCAATGCATACCATGCAGGGTTATCATGATGATGGAGAATAATAATGGCCCTGGCTAAGTGGCTTAGTTGGTGGTAGCACTGGCCCATATACCAGTAGGTTGCAGATTCGATTCCCACTCAGGGAACATACCTAGGCTGTGGGTTTGATCCTTTGTCAGGGAATATATGGAAGGCAATTGATCAATGTTTCTCTTTCTCTTCCTCTCTCTTAGAATCAACAAAAACATATCTTCAGGTGTTGATTAAAAATAATAACTTCATCATCAAATAGATGTAGCCTCCTATCCTGGTTCATAATAAAGGCTCAAAAAATGTAGGTTTTTAAAAATTCTTATAATCATTTTTAGTATTTCCCAGTCACAATGGTTATTAAGGAAAAGAGGAATAGAGATCTAGCTTGAACCATCCATACGGCTATACATAACAGGAAGACTTCACTCTAACTTTTATTGGAATTTATAAACTATAAATTGTTTATAGTTCAGCCAAATAGCAGCATACTGTTCTGAATGGCACAGGAAAGGCTGAGGAACAACAGACCTCAGTCATGGTTACTTGTTCATGTTTTTAATGACATAGTCCTCAGTCCTCATGTCACTTACAGAATAACTCCTATCTTTGTCTATCTGAACAGTTATGTTCTCTCTATTCAAGTGCAATAGGGACTCAGACTCATGAGTATAATTTTTATTATTAATACATTCTGATATTAATCCATAAGAAAGTTTACAACTTTACATGCTCAGAAAAGATCATCATCTAGGGTGAGTAACTCCAAACATCAGTTTCCTTGTCTGTAAGTTAGGGTTAATAAAAACTACCTTTAATATCTCACCAAGTTGTGACAACAAATGCAAGTCTCACTGGCAAAATCCTGGAAAATGTATACAAACTCTGCAGGTACCATCATGAAAGAAAATGAACAGCTCCAAGTGGTAAGCTTTTCAAAAAGTTTACATAAGTAAGCCTGTTTCCATGCCATTCAAATATATATATATATATATATATATATATATATATATAGTCATTTCTCTAAATTTAGCCTGCTTTTTTCACCACAAAAACCATGGCCTATAAAAAGCAGTAGAGAAGAGCATCATTATGTGCATTAAGAAGAGATAAACCACAAATGAAAACTTAATAATCAATGTGAACGATTCTTCCCTTTCAGTAATTCATGGCCAGCCAATTTACATTTGGAATCCTTCTTTGAGAATAAGATCATTTAATTTCCTTGGCACTGGTGATATGGGCTGTGGCATATTCTTGTGACTGCTTACTCAATATCCATTTTCATTGTCTTCTTAATAACCTCAGTTTGTTGGAGGTGGAGGAATACACCCAGATAAAATTGGTCTTAAAACACTTGCAACTAGATGTGGCCATGGCCAATAATTTTGACCAATCAGATGCAAGAATCACTCGGTGGAACCTCTTGGAAATACCTGTAGAAAGAACAATGATAAGGAATGAATGTTTGTATCCCCTCAAATCCACACGTTGAAATCTAATACCAAATATGACAATATTTAGAGGTGGAGTTTTTGGCAGTTTACTTGGTCATGTGGTAGAGCTCTCATGAATGGGAGTAATGACCTCCTGAAAGGAGGGCCAAACCTCTGTCTGCCACGTGAGAAAACAAGAAGTTGGCAGTCTGAAACCTAGAAGGGGGCTCCCAGCAGAACCCAGCTGTGATAGCGCCATGATCTCAGACTTCCAGTCTCCAGAACAGTGAGAAATGCATTTCTGTGAGGGTTAACTGAATGTTGTTGACTCCATTTCAGTTTGAGACATTCTCCTTTTAAGCATTCCTCACAGAAAATAGCAACATTTTTATTATTTCCATGCACATACCCACATATGTATATATTCACACATACATATGCATGTGTATGTATATATTTATAAATCTATAAACTACATTAAAATTTAGGGAAGCCAAGAGAGCAATAAAGAATTAATCACAAGATTCTGAAAAAAAAAAAAAAGACCTATCTGAGTTATCAACTTGACTTTGCAAGTGTTCTGCTTACCCCATTATTTTCAGGTCACTTGCTAAATTTATGTCAGAGCAACTTTATGAATCTACAATAAGAAAATAATAGAAAGGTAAAAGCACTTACTGCAATTATACTTTTCAAAAAAGATTAACTGATGTATGTTCTTTCTAAATAACAGGGAAGCAATTATTATTCAGCACTGCTAAATTATATGTCTTGAATCATCACTTCATAATATTTTGAAGCTAAAAAAGAATTTTAAAAGTATGTTGTTCAACTTCTTTTTTTCCATCATGAGAAAACTTGAGTCTGAGAACAAAGATGAAATTATGCAGATGTTCATTTAATTATTTTTTTAAAGTTGACTTCAGGGTTAATATTTCAAGTTTCTAACAGGAGTTGAATTGCCTTTTTCCATTTTATAATTAAAAATGTGTAAGTATGAAAATTTGTGTGTAAAACTTATGATTATGTATTATGGTTGTAGACTTTAAATATTGAAATCTAAGAAAAGAAGACATGTAGGCACATGGGGAAACTTTAGAATTCCTCTTTCACCAAGTATAGAAGGGACAAATTATTTTAAATTGCTTTATAGTTCATAAATCTTCTTCTCTTTCCTCTCCCAATCTAACTGTTAAATCAACAATAGTCATTAAAAACAGTTTCTTGTTGTATACTGAATGGGATTATTTAAATGCTATATGTAAGTCTGTGTCAAATTATGATGAAAAAGAGATTTTGCATCACTTGTTACCTTGGTATGCCTTACACACATGAGATCAATGAAATTTAAAAAGTTCTTACCAGTTATATTTCTTAGGTTTCCTGGGCACTGCAACTGCAACTGCTGGGTAGTTTCTTTTCAGTAACACATTGAAAACAAAAGATGAATGAGAACTACAGACACTTTAGTTGGCAAACAAATTAATAATTACTTCTTATGGGAGTCACAGGCAAAGCATCATTAACTTGTTAAAGCATCTTTTGTCTGTGTCTATAGGTGGTACATTGACCAAAAGAACAAGCCACCATTATCATAGGGCTCTCAGTCTATTCTCTGAGAATAAGAGTTATGTTACTCTCAACCCTTTCTCCTCCCCTATCCTACAATTCATAGGAGAAATTCCAATTGAAACAATTAGATGAGGAACTTGGATGTCATTAAAACATCTGCCCTTATCTCTTCTCATCCCCCTCCCAAACTTCCCCAGATGTTTTTCTTTTTACATGTGTTTCCTTATTTTCCACACAGAACAGGAAAAGTTTTGAAACATGGACATGGCCAGATACAAATTTGATTCACACACTAAAAGCTTAGCAACTAGAAGGGAGATTCCTTCACAATTATCAAATTGCAGAAAAGATTCTTTTTTTAAGATTTTATTTATTTATTTTTAGAGAGGGGAAGGGAGGGAGAAAGAGAGGGAGAGAAACATCAATGTGTGGTTGCCTTTCACGTGCCCCCTATTGGGGACCTGGCTTGAAACCCAAGCATGTGCCCTGACTGGGAATTGAGCCAGTGACCCTTTGGTTCTCAAGCCAGCACTCAATCCACTGAGCCACACCAGCCAGGACCAGAAAAGCATTCTTGTTGGGAAAGTTTGAGAACATAAATGCTCCACATTTCAATTACTCTATTCAAATAAATAGATTATTATAGATGTCTCAGTTCAAATCATATACACAACCAATTGGTCATGGTGGCAGCTGCTATGATTTACATAAAATGCTTGGAGCAAATGGCTTGGCAAGCATTTTCCAGAATAAAAAAACAGGGGAGGATGTTTGAGTTCTACACTAATCTTTTTTTTTTTTTAATTGGTCAGCCCAGTACAAGCAACCTGTACAACAACATATGTAAAGGTAGTGCTAAAAATATTGTAAGAATTTTGGTTACAGAATTTGTATTCACTTTTTAACTTCAAACTACATCACAAATTCCTGATTAGACTTACATTTTCCATTCTTATAGTGACCTAGAAATACCAAATTTGTAAAAACATTAAGGTTTCACAGGAAAAATGCAAAATAAATCAAAAGCAAATATGTACCCTGGCTGGTGTGGCTCAGTGGATTGAGCACTGGCCTGTGAACCAGAGAGTCACTGGTCCAATTCCCAGTCAGGGCACATGCCTGGGTTGGGTCGTGGGCCAGATCCCCAGTGGAGGGTGCTGGAGAGGCAACCACACATTGATATTTCTCTCCTTCTCTTTCTACCTCCCTTCTCCTCTCTCTACATATAAATAAATAAAATATTTAAAAATATACAACAAAAAGCTTTAAAATTTTTTTAAAAAGCAAATATGTATTATCTTAAAAGATGAAAAAACATTGGGTAAATTATATTTGGGCTATATTTAACACATTTTTAAGTGAAATAGTTTCAAAATGCATTGGTTTGTTTCTTTTTTTTTCTTTCTTTCTTTTTTTTTTTTAGAGAAAGGGGAGGGGAGGGAGAAAGAGAGGGAGTGAAACACCAATGTGTGGCTGCCTCTTGTGTGCCCTGTACTGGGGCCTGGCCCCACAACCCAGGCATGTGCCCTGACTGGGAATCGAACTGGCGACCCTTTGGTTCTCAGGCCGGCACTCAATCCACTGAGCCACACCAGCCGGGGGTTTGTTTCTTAAGTGAACAGTAGTTAACTTTAATGTAGTCTTATATTATTGGGATATTACTAATATTCTTTTTTTCTCAAATTCATAAATTAATATTTAAATGCTGCTATTTTTAAAGGACAATCAAAATACAGAATTTATTTAATAAATAGTGAAAGTCCCACCTTTAACTTCTTCTCATTCTCCAGAGTGAATTACCATTAACAGTTAATAGGCTATCTGTTCAGACATTTTTTGGTGCACATGAATATACATTCTAACCTATCATTTTCTGCCACATGCTCTTTTCAGTCAATTAAAATCAAGACTTATTTCCATGTCAGTAGTATATGCTTATGTATCTAATTCTTTTTTGGTTCCCTAGTATTCCATAGTGTTAATGAATGTTATAAAATACTGAATACATACTATATGTGGGTTTGTATTATGAGTACTTTAAATGTCATATCTATGTTGCTGACCCTTTGTCAAATATTAATTGAGCATAGAGACTTGGGTTTATTTCTGGGCTCTCTGTTCTGTTCCATTGGTCCATGTGCTTGTTTTTACACCAGTACCAGACTGTTTTGATTAAAGTGGCCCTGTAATACAGTTGGGTATCAGGTATTGTGATCCCTCCTACTTTGCTCTTCTTTCTCAAAATTGCTGCAGCTATTCAGGGTCATTTATGGTTCCATATATATTTTTGAAGTGTTTGTTCTATGTCTATGAAATATGCCATTGGTACTTTAATAGGTATTGCATTGAATATGTAAATTGCTTTGGTTAGTATGGACATTTTGATGATGTTAATTCTCCTGATCCATGAACATGGTACATGTTTCCATTTGTTTGTGCCTTCCTTGATTTCTTTCTTCAGTGTTGTGTAGTTTTCTGAGTATAGGTCTTTTACCTCCTTGGTTAGGTTTATTCCAAGGTATTTTATTTTTCTTGTTGCTATGGAATTCTGTGCAGCAGAAAGAAAGAAGGAACTTATACCCTTTGTGACAGCATGGATGGAACTGGAAAGCATTATGCTAAGCAAAATAAGCCAGTCAGTAAAAGACAAATAACATATGATCTCACCTTTAACAGGAAACTAACCAGCAAAATAAACAAACAAGCAAAATATAACCAAAGACACTGAACTAGAGAATACGCTGAGAGTGACCTGAGGGGAGATGGGAGGGAATTTCAGGGGAAAAGGAAAGGGTTTGCAGGAACAAGAATAAAGGACACATAGACAATAACAAGAGGGGATGGATAAGGGAGGGAGGTGGGAAGGGCTTGGGGAGGTGGGCTGGGATGGGAGTAAAAGGCAGAAAACTGTACTTGAACAACAATTAAAATTTAAAAAAAGAAAAAGAAAAACTGGAAATATAGGAGATAGAAAAACTACGAAATTAGCATAATTTATAATTTTATAATTTATAATTTTGAAATAAAATGAAATAATCTCTAAAAAATAAAAAAATAAATAAATGTCATATCTACATCTACACACACCAAAATAATAAGTAGTTTTCAGTATTTTACCTAGCCATTCTTTTAGTGGTAGATATTTATGATATCTGAAATATTTTCACCATCATAAATAATGTTGCACTAGAAAATTGGAAGTTACCTTGTTCATTAAAAAAGCTATTAATTTCATTTTTAGAATTATGGCCCAGCTGCCCTTAAAAATTGCTTACTGCCATATATAATATTAACAAATTTAAATCTGTTAATGTTTTTGTTAATCTGGAAGATGAAAATTTGCATTCAACTGACACTTGATTTTTTCTTTGATGAGAAAAGTTCTTTGATTAAAAAAGTTAAGCATATTTTCATAGATTTTTTAATGATATAAATATACAAGGAGGAACCCCACAAATAAAATTTATTTATAAAAAACTGTGTATACTTACATGGTTAAACTTCAGTTGTCTTCAAAGTACTTTCCGTTTGATCCAATACACCTATCAAGACATTTTTTTCCACCACTCAAAACAGTTTCTAAACTATGTGATTTTATTGCCTTTGAGTGCTCCTGCTGTTTTTTGTTTCACCGCATCCACATTAACAAAAAGTTTCCTTTTGAGGACTTTTTTCATCCAGATAAACAAATAAAAGTCGCTTGGGGTGAGATTGGATGGTTAGGCAGGGTGGGGCATAGGGTCACACTGTTTTTGGTCAAAAACTGCTACACTCATTGATGTGTGGGCAGGTGCATTGGTAAATCACCCATCATGAAATGGGAAAACATGTTGAAAGAGTCTTCAAAAAAACTTAACTGAATGCCACCTCTCACAACAACACCAGCTGGCATACTGATTCAGATGGGTTCCTAGAACAATCACCTAGTGGCGGGAGTCTGTACTACAAGGGGCCCACTCTCCAGAAGATAATTCTGATTTGGTGGGTGGGCCCTTCATCATATTTTTTTACATCAACCTCTGTTCATTTCCTTATGCTTTTCTAATAGGTATATTGTAATTAATTATTTATGTTTGTCTTTTTTCCCCTATTTTATAAAACGGAAACTGATATGTGCCCCTCGGGTCTCCCTCAGTGAGGAAGAATATTAACTCATATCCTAGTGTTTCCCCACTGGATCAACTGCGAGCTTCACTACATAAGATGCTCCCAAGAGCTGTCCCCAGCCAGTGACTGAGAAGGTGGGGATACTTAGACCCATTCCAGTGAGAACTGAGGGTTTTCTGTGTGACTTGGTCTTGAGGACTCTGTATCAGACTTGCAGAAATTATCTTGTGACTGCGGTTGAAAGTTCAATACTCTTCCTACCCATATGGCCTCCTTGTTCTAGCCACATTGTCTCCTGCATTCTGGTCTGAACCCCCACTCCCAATTCTCACTTGGGGTTTTTCTTTCAGAGGGTCTGAACTAAGACACTTCCCAATTTTGTCTATGAGAATCTTTTACTATAGAGATTTTGTAGTTGTTTTGTATTTGAGTTTTTTAATCAAATTTGTGTTTCCCTCTATGATTCCTAAGTTTCATTCATGTCTTAAAATATTTTCCAACCACTATATTGGAATATAAATTTGTTTATCTTTTCTTCCAGTGTTTCTGTGCTTTAAAGTATTCTTTAAGCCTCATAAATCAATTAAAAATTTTAATGCTGTGAGGTAAAGACCTAATGTTGTGGGGTAAAGATACATTGTTAGTTGCCACAATATCATTTATGAAATAAGGCATCTGTTTCCTGTCACTTTTAATCCCTAAATTTCCATAAAAATATATATCTATTTTTTAAGGTTTTAATAAGTTCTGCAAATTTATTTGTAAATATTTGCTATAACTTGGTTATATGGCATAAACTATTTCCTTTATTTTGTTCCTCCCTATTGCTGTTTGGGGGGTCTATTTCATATTCATGTATATTCATTTTTCCAGCTGAACATGAGCATTAACTTAACACATCATTTGGATATATTAAAAATATATTGACTATATCAATAGAACATACAGAGGCATATATTTGAAACAGTAACCCTTCCCATTCAGTAATATGATTGAACTCTCAATTATTTATTCAGTATTCTTAGTGCCCTTCTGTAAAATTTTATAGTTTTTGGTATATAGCTTGTGTCAGTTTCTTGTTAAACCAATTTGTAGGTATTTCATAGATTTTGTTGTATTGGTTAACTTAATTTTAAGTATTTTTGTTGTTGTTACAAACTGTTGAACTACAATTCATTTGCTATATCTTAATTGTTCTAGTTTACATGGAACAAAATTTTGTATACATATGGTATATGAACCATAGAGCAAAATAAATAGATAAATAAGTTCATCAAATAAAGGCAATATGTTTTCTGAGCATAATATGTTCTATTCATAAGGAAAATAACATATATTTTAAAAATTAAAAAATAACTAAATTAAATTAACCTTGGCTGCTTGGCTACTTAAATTTTTTTATGACTTGAGCTATCAAAATTACTGGTTCCTATCTATTTGCCTGTAATTGTGATTATTCTTAAATAATTTTAAAAATTATTTTTTTCAGAGATCAAGACTAATTTCATATACTTTTCTACCTTAGCTTTCATCCTAACTTAATTAGCATATTTTCAAAATAAAGAAAACAGCTCTTCTATATGCTATTAAAGATAGGAGGACTGTAAGCAAGCACAAACAAAGTACAATGCAAAATCTACCATATTTTCAGACTATAAGATGTGCTCCCCCATATTTGGGAGGAAAAGGGGGTACATCTTTTAGTCCAAATGTATCTTACCTGGCTCACTGGGTGAGGGCCAGTGGCCTATGTTATTTATGTTATTAAATATTTACCACATTTTTTGCTTCCAAACTTTTTTCCTATTTTCCCCCTCTAAACTCTAGGTATGTCTTATGGTCTGGTGTGTTTTACAGTATAAAAAATTAATATTCCAATATTCCAGTACATATTTTGATCAATCTTATGTAGGATACATTAGACAAAATTCCAGGTTATATTTCAAGCAACTGAATATATTGTGTAACATTATAAATGTTCTTTGCAAATTCTAGAGCACTGCTTGTTTTATTATCAAATGTAATATATCAATAATATTTTAGTCATTTAGATTTTGGGCTTTGGAACTTATATATGTGAAGCATCATGATATCTCTGACACAAAATAATTGTTATTTAATAAAGCCTTTTATTTCTTTTTGTTTATAAAAACAAAATAAAGCAATGATTCACTTGGCTACTCACAAGTGGGAACTATTTGTTGTGGATGGTTAACTGAGCCTAATGATATTGTCATATTACATTTAAAATTGTTGGTGAGATTGCAGACTGGTGCAGCTACTGCAAAAAAACAGTATGGAATTTCCTCAAAAAATTAAAAATGAAGCTGCCTCTTGATACAGCAATTCCACTGCTGGGATTTTACCCAAAGAACCCTGAAAGCCAATTCAAGAGAAACTATGCACCCCGATGTTCATAGCAGCACAATTTACAATAGCTAAGTGCTGGAAGCAGCCTAAGTGGCCATTCGTAAATGAGTGAATCAAAAAACTGTGGTATATTTACATGATGGAATACTATGCAGCAGAAAGAAAGAAGGAGCTCCTAACCTTCACCACAGCATGGATGGAACTGGAAAGCATTATGGTAAGTGAAATAAGCTAGATGGTGAAAGACAAATACCATATGATCTCACCTATAAGTGGAACCTTATCAACAAAATAAATAAACAAGCAAGCAAAATATAACCAGAGACACTGAAATAAAGAACAAACTGACAGTAACCAGAGGGGAGTGAGGAGGGGGTCAACAGGGAAAGAAGGAGAAGGATTTGTCAAGGAACATGTATAAAGGACTCATGGACAAAGCCAAAGCTGGGAAGTATTGAGGGTAGGAGTTGGGGTGGGTGGGGTGAGAGAAAGTGGTGGCAGGAAAATGGAAACAACTGTACTTGAACAACAATCAAAAAATAAAATAACATATTTATTGGATACATTTTGGAAATAAATTTTGTGAAACAGGGCAGAATAGCTAATAAACATCTTATCTTAAATATTTTACTCATTAGAATAACATACAATATGATGTGGAAAGACATGGTTGTAGGTACATGCTTAACAAACAACAACTAATACTTGTCTAGCACTTCACAGTTTGCAAAGCATGTGTATGTGAAGACTGTCAATGAAGAGTTTCCTCTTTAGCAGCTTACCAACTGGGTCTAGTTCTTCCCAGGTCCCTTGCAGTTCAGTGGAAGTAAACCAGTCACTTACCTTTTCTATTAAATGAAGGCAGCGCCTTCTCATAACTCTCTCAGAGGAATTTTGTGAAAATTAAATATCAATGTGTAAATAAATATTCCTTTTTAATATACTAAGCAAATGCCAATGATGATTATTCTATAAAAATCAAAATTCAAACACTTCATTTTAATTAATTTAAACATAAAGCAAGCCACTGAAAACAGCTGTATTTGTTTCTCAGCTGCCACAACCAACATTTATAAAATTAGATAAAATCCAATAAATGTAGTTTACCAGTAATGGATAACAATATCAGGTAAGTAAAAATAATTTGTTTGATAAACATTTACTTTGCCCCTGCCTTCATCCAACTAGATCTTAGTTAATGGTGTATTGTACAGTAATAGGAAAATGTATGCTTGGACTAGTTTCCTAATTATACTTTTTTATTCATTTAATTGCTTCCATTTTCTCCTTTATTTCCTTTTTCTACCTGTGATTATAGTAAAGAAGTTACTTCTTTCATACTTCCTTCTTTTGGGACAAAAGAAAATAAAGCACTTAACAATTCTAGAATATTTACTTTTATATGCATATATATGATCATATAGATGATCAAAATTCTCAACAATTCATTTATCCATTAAAATATTTATTTTGTGCATCTGATATGTGTCAGTCATTGTTCTAAGCTCTAGGGAGATAATAGTGCTTAGCTATAAGGATAGGGAGAAAGACTTTTAAAAAACACATATATACAGATAAGAAAATATCAGTGAAAAATGCTTAAAAGGCAAATAATAAGAAAGTAAAGATCATTTTTAAAAGAGGACTGAGTGGAGAAGCTTTATATTCAGTGGTTTAAAAAGCCCTCTGAAGATTAGTGAGTAACCAGTGAGCAGTTAACTTAAGTTGGGGATTACATATCAGGAAAGAACAAAAATAGGAACAGGTCTTGGAGAAGAGAGTGTTCCAGAAGGCAAGGAAAATCTCAGCATGTTTCAGGAACAGAAGGATGGCAAATCTGACTGATGTTAGGCAAACAAATAGAAAGCTGGAAGGAAAGGTGTAGGCAGAAATGGGGATTTCAAGGGCTAGAGACAGGGATAAGGTGTTTGGATTTTACTCAAATATGATAGAAAGTGAATTTACTGGACTATGTGGATACCATTTTCCATTGAAAAGGTTATTTTTTTCCTCCTTAAGCATTCTAATATTTTCCATGGTCAACTACTGAGCTAAATAAAATATGCCAATTTAAAATGTTCAGTCTATTTTAACAAAGCTTTCCCTGTAACACAAGGCAAAAAGTTATAGTTAAAACAAGATACCTCCGCTCCCAACTGCAAGTTCAAAAGGAAAAAGCAAAACAAAACAAAACACGCAGCACTGCTGTGTGGTTCACTAGTCTGGCTGGTAGACAAACCCATATGAGCTACACAGTCACTAAGCTCTTGGCCAGCAGCCTTCCTCTTATAACCTGTTTCTAACAGAGCAGTCAGCATGTTATCATTACCATAAGCATTACATTTATTTCATTCCTGTGGTATCCAGAATAATGATCTACCAGAAAGAAGTCTATACATATTAATCTTCAAGATCTGTAACTACATAGCAAGGAAAATTAAGGTTACAGATGACATGATGTTAATATTCTCAACCAACTGACCTAAAATTTGTGATATTATTTTGGATTATCAAGTGTCCCCAATTACCAGGAATCACAAGGGTCATTAAAAACAAAAGAAAAACTGCCTTGTGGAATCCATACAATTTATGGTAATTTGTTACAGCAGGGAAACTAAACAAACAATACTCTCTTCAACCACTAGAATGTATTTACTAATATGGCTTGAATTCCTGTCTCTTGGAGTATCAATGTATGCCTATTACCTAGATTAGTGTCAGACACACATAAGACTTCCAATAAAGATTTGGCAAATAAATGAATGATTGCCAATGTTCTGGTCAAGACCAGTCAATAGCCTTTTATGTCATTCAGAGTAAAAAAGCACAGCTCATACAGAGCTACGAAAGTTACATAGCCCGCTTTACTCTGTCATTTCATTACTTTTTCTTGCTTTTACATTTCTTCTTGAATGTTCTGCTTTAGCAAAACTGACCTGCTTGCAGTTCCTCTGGAATATCACACCTACTCCCACCTCAGAGACTTTTTCACGCTGCATTCCTCTACCTTGGGTGCTTATCCTCAGGAATCCACCTGTCTATCACTTCCTTCAAATCTTTGCACAAACACCCCGTTAGCAGGCAGGTCACCCCTGACCAACTATTTGAATCCCGACATCTTGGCACATCCCTTTCCTTTTGTTTTTTTATTGCTCTTGATTGCCTCCTTAGCACATGCATGTATTTTTCTATGTTTGTTTGCTTTTTGTCTATTCTCAATTAGAAGATAAACTCCAAGAGAGTTTTTTGTTTGTTTTCTTCTCTGCTATGCTTGGCATATAATAGGTGTTCAGTAAATATTAATTGAATGGATCCTACTATCCCAACAAAGACCTTTCTTTAAATGTTCCATACAATGCTGCAGCAAATCAAAATATCACTCCAGGAGAGACTGCTTTATTGGAGAAAACAAAGACTAACAAGGTTTAGGCTATTGTCTGAAATTTGTAGCACTTTGAGGACACAGACAACTGAAAGACAGCCAAAATTTCCAGAGAAATAAATTAATGAAGACTTTGAAAGTTAATACTGTTCTCTGAGTTAGTAATGGTACTGAAGCAAGGTCTAAGCAATACAACAGATTACCTGGGGCAAGAGAACCAAGAGATACAAAGTAAACCAGAATAAACAAGACTATGCCCTTAGCCCCCAAACTGCCTATTACTACATGAGTTGTCTGATAGGGAAGAAAAGATAGTAATATAAGTAAGCACTTTACATACATTATAGTTTCCATTTTACAAGGCTGTGTATAGTGAACTGTAGGTCTCATTCCTGAGGATGGAATGAGTTGACTCTATTAAATTCTGTCAGTATCTTCATAATACTCCAAGACTCTTTAGACACAAAACAGTGAGTTTGTTTGGAATAAAATGCACTTTATGACTCGTAAGAATCAAGATCCCACTTGCTTCACATTCATTAAGTCAGATAGGACACTGTCTTGTCAGAATTCAGTCCATGTGAACCAGGTGTGTCCTATCACACACTATCCTCACACTCTGTCAACGCAATTACCTGTAAGACTATAATGATGCATAGCAACTGGTTTTCCATCTGTCTCAAGTGCAGAGCAAGATGTGCCAACACCCCACAGAGGAAATTCCTGAAGCTTCTGCTTCTACCCAAAAGACAGAGAGCATGCTTATCTTGTTTGCCACGTTTCCCTTCACAGACTGACCTTTGGAAACCAGCATTCAAGGGAATGGGATATGGGGAAATTGCATGTTCTATTTTGAAGAGTCAGAAACTTGAATTAACCATGGAACATAGTAAAAAGATCCCATAGACAAGGCAGATAAGTGGAAGCTATTTGGTTGTTACCTCCTGAATAGTGCTCTTACTTGACAAGTATTTTGAGTAGCAGCAAATAGATTTTGTTCATACTAAAGTAGCTCACCACAGTTCTCTCTGTCATTTCTTTACTTTTATCTTTCACTCGAGTTAGTCCAAAATAATGCAAATTATATCAAAGTATCAGACTAGATTGATTCTACCTATGTTGGACTGGCTTCGCTTCTTTGCATTTGTTATGTCCAATTATTTATATGCCCACCTCACAGTAATATGACAAAAACAAAACATTTCTGTGGATCTTCACAATTTGCTAAGTGGTGTTTTATCAGCTTCGTTCGGCTTAATCTTTGCAATGGCTTGTCAGCTATGTATTCACTAGTCTTATTTTGCAGATGATGAAAATAAGACTTTACATAATTTGTCCAAATTATAAATTATAAATGTCAAATAAAAGATTTAACTGTGTATTTTATGAATCAAAATCAACCGCACCTCATTAATTACAGTGATATGCCTTTCTGATTTGTTAAATGTCTATACTATAAAAAATATTTATTTGCAAAACAGTTATATTGCATTTGCTACCCCCTCATTTTAGAGTAACAAATAAATAGCTAATAAAGGAAAAATCTCAGTAGTATGCATATGAAACACAATTTTATAGACAATTACAGCCAGGGAAAAGGACTCATTGTATATATTGTATATAGTAATATCATTTGTATTTTCCCTATCAATATAATCATCAAATACCAATATTTATTAATTAAGGATAAGAAATGAAGCATCAGTTTCCTGATTTAAAACAATTATTTTGAACAAAACTAACTGAAAATGCGTAAAACTTTTAATGGACAGAGGACAAATTTTTAATCTAACACAAAACATTCGAACTAGTGTTTCTTTTCTTCAAAAGAATTAATATTAGGAGGATGTCAAAGTAGCATCATTCTGTGCCATAGAGTTAGTGACTCCTACATCAGTCCATCCAGCCTGCATATCTAAATTTCCTCTAAGGATTGTTTATTTGTTCTAAAATTGAATAAAGTAAATCTTTAACTTTACTGACCTGAAGCAACACCAGGAGGAGAAAAGCCCATGTGGTGAAAAAATTCAGGCATGAATGTGAGACTTTAAATAATACTTTGAACAAGAAGCATTTCAAACAGATTATTTAGTGATATTAGTTCCAAATCTGAAATTTGCCTACTGTTTAGAGCTTTAATTTATAGTCAGTTAAAAATTGGAGGTATTGAAAAACAATCTCAGTTTAAGGAAGGGTTACATTAATTTTGATCTGATGTAGTTCTTCCTTTCTTCCATAATTCTGTTTACATTTGTAAATGTCACTCAATTTTAATTGACTCTCTTTTCCCCACTATTTTTTCCTAATAACTATAGTTTCTCAGTAATGAAATACATCCAAATTTTCAAAACTCTTATGTTAATATGTTATTAATACCAAATAAATTCAGTGCAAAGATTGTGATAGACTTTACAATACAGGGATTTACATGAATAAGAACATGTCTAGTGTGAATAAACTATAAAATTATTTTTACCCATAAAATATGTAGGAATACCAGGTACCTATTTTGGCAAATATGAGTTTGATTCACACTGAACCCCTCCACCCTGGTATAAACATCATTTTTAACTTGTTCAACATTGACTAACATGAATAATATATCTTATATTACTTAATAATCAAATGACTGTTTTGTCAGGGAACCATAACTGTGCTCTTAAATATTTCACATGCTGAGTAATATTAATTCAGAATCAGTGTCAATATTGTAAATGATTATTATACCTGTTCTTATTAATTGTTACAGTATCATCTATTGTGACATATTTTAAAAATTATTTTATTGTTGTTCAAGTGCAGTGCCTGCATTTACCCCCACCACTCACCAGACCCCAGCCATCCCCACCTCCCTCCCCTGCTCCCACCCGCCCCTTGGTTTTGTCCATGTGTCCTTTACAGTTGTTCCTGAAAACGCTTCCCCCCACTGTCTCCTCCATTGTTTTTAATTTGAGTGTCTTTGTTTGTACATTGCTTGCTTGTTTGTTTTGTTGATTAGGTTCCACTTATAGGTGAGATCATATAATATTTGTCCCTCGCTGTCTGGCTTATTGTCGATAGCTACTTTAAAATGCAACTGCTTTTTATTAAAGTCATGCTAAAAACAAACAAAATAACTATAATAATAACAATAATAGTACAGCTTCAATTTTGACAGTGTTTTAATATCCACACATACTTTGAAATTCCCAGTAATCAGATAGTTAAGAAGGGCAAGTTATTATCCCACTTTTATAGAGAAGAAAAACCAGGACTCATAAAGTTCAAGTGACATGTCCAAGGTCACTTTGCTAATATATGTAAGAGCAGTCATGAAGGTCAGTGCTAGAATTAGAATCCCAAAGTCAGTGTTTTATATCTTGTATAAAATGGCAACACTGCCTTGATACAACTTTGAACATTAATAAAGAATAAAACATTTTATTGTTGCTATATGTAAGAAGCAAGATGCAGCATTTTTATTACAGCTCTGAAGTAGAATTAATTGGTTTTGTGCATTCTGATGAGGATTGTGGTCTGTATTTTTTTATGATGTAAAATAAATAAATTTAGGTGCTACCAGTTATGAAAATAAATACCAAACAATATTTAAAAAGTATATAAAAGAAGTCATGACTGTACATTTTTCCCTGTTTTAGAATTAAATTTTAAAATATGAAAATTATCCAGATGGTTTTGCTATGCAAAAACTGCCTTGAAATCCTGTCTATTTAAAGGCTTATATACCTGTATTTTATTGTAAACACAAATATCAAATATCAAGGAAGATAGCACATAATACAAAACCTCAGTACCTTTATTCTTTTTATGTAATTTTAATTAATTTATGGAGTGACATTGGTTAATAATGTTGCATAGATTTCAGGTGTTAATTCTATCGCACATAATCGGTATGTTGCATCATGTGTTCAACACCAAGGTCATCTCCATTTCTCTCCTCTTTACCCTCTTTGATCTCCCCCACTCCCTTTCCCTCTGGCAGAGACCACACTGTTGTCAGTGCCTGTGAGTTTTTTGTTGGTTTGTTTGCTTGTTTGTTTAATCCCTTCACTTAATTCACCCAGCATATTTAAACTGCCTCCCCTATAAAAGCCGTCAGTCTGTTCCCTGTATCTATGAGTCTGTTTCAATTTTTTTGTTCATTGGATTCCACATATAAGTGAAATTATATGGTATTCTTGAAAAGTCCTCAAGGAGGCTTGGGCAGATGCAGCGGTTGGCAGAGACACACAGGGGAGTTGAGTTTTGTGGCTCTGGGGTGAGGGCCATTTCCCCTTGCACTCCCAAGCAGCACCGCTGGTTCTATGCAGAGCCCTTCTTCCACATGGCCAAATCTTAATTTATCAAGTTTGATGAACTCTGCTGGCCTCACCCTGAAGTCTCCCTGAAACCCTGCCCTACCCCAAAGATCCAAAGGCCCCAGACAAGTGACACTGGCTTTGGTGTAACCTGAGACTTTTCCTGAGAAGCCCAAAGCCTAGTACTTGTGCTGAGTTTGAATCTGTGAACATTAACTATCAAACAGCACTCACCCCTACCTTGTGACTCACTGCAAACCTATGCAGGCTTGTTGTAAACTGGCAGAGGCCCTTTCAGTGACTGAGCCTAACAGGCATCCAACAAGCAAAACCGGATCTCAGGGTGCCTTGAACCTTTTGCTAACCTGCCCCCGGGTTCAGAACTGGTGGAAGCCTTGGTACACAGCTTGGTGACCTTCCATGCGTACCCAGCACAGGCAGCCAAAAAATTGAATTGCTTTGTAGCTCCATATAAGTAGCCCAGGGCTTGTCACAATCATCATCTGACATTGACCTGCACCAGGGTTCTTCTCAAGAGTCCTCAGAACCAACACTCAGTGGCAGGCTTCAGACCACATCGGAGCATGACTCAAATAGCTTCACAAGCAGCCCACACAAAGGGACATCTTTTCAAGCAATAGACACTGCTGGGTTAATTTTGCTTTGTGAAGTTAGCCATAGCACAGCAGTTATACACTGTGGTCAATCCTCATAGCCAACCCAAGGATCAATTCCACCCATGAAGAAGCCAACAACAATCAAAATTCCACTGTAACAAAAGAACTCACAAGGAACATTCTTGGAACACCTAGCTCTAGTGATCAAAGAGACTGCACTACTGAGCCCCACAGGAGAGGCCTTATTATATAAGGCCATCCCCCCAAGGTAGGGAGATGTAGCAGATTCACCTAACACATGAAACAAACACAAATGGGGAGAAAAAGAAACATGACCCAAAGGAAAGAACAGGAGAGATCTTCACTAAAAGAGCTAAATGAAATGTAGGCAAGCAATATGGCAGATCTAGAGTTCAAAACAATGTTTATAAGGATGCTCAAGAAACTTAGAGGAAGAATGGATGAAATCAGTGAGAACTTAAACAATGCAATAGTAAGCATGAAAAAGGAAAGAGAACCAATAAAAAAGAACCAGCCAGGAAAGAAGGCTATAGTATCTAAAATGAAGAATATACAAGAAGAAATAAGAAATAGGTTAGATGAAGCAGAGGATTGAATCATTGGTTTGGAGGACATGGAGGAAGAGAACACCAAATCAGAGCAGCAGAAAGAAAGAAAGAATTTTTAAAAACTAGGACAGTTTAAGGGACTTTTGGAAGTATAACATCTTCATCATAGGAGTACCAGAAGCAGGAGATACAGAACAAGAGATCAAAACCTATTTGAAGAAACAATGACCAAAAACTTCCCTAACCTGGTGAAAGAACAAGACACATAAGTCCAGGAAGTGCAGAGGGTCTCAAACAAGATGAACCCAAAGAGGCCCACATCAAGACACATCATAATTAAAATGGCAAAGGTTAAAAACAAAGAGAAACTCTTAAAAGCAGCAAGAGAAAGACATTTAGTTACCTTCCAGGGCACTTACATAAGACTGTCAGTTGATTTCTCAATGGAAACAGTTCAGGCTAAAAGGGATACCCATGGAACATTCCAAGCAATTAAAAGCTAGACTACAACCAAGACTACATTACCCAGCAAGGCTATCATTTAAAATAGAAGGAGAAATAAAGAGCTTCCCATTCAAGAAAAGGCCAATAAAGTTTATTATCACCAAATCAGTATTATAAGAAATGTTAAACAGTCCTCTTTAATAATAATAATAATAATAATAATAATAATAATAAGAAGAAGAAGAAGAAGAAGAAGAAGAAACCAGAGGCACATACCTAGAAAGAATAAAATGGCAATAGATATGTACCTATCAATAATCACCAGAAGGGAAAGGGGAGGGAATTTCAGGGGAAAAGGGGAAGGGTTTACAGGAACAAGTATAAAGGACACATGGACAAAACCTGGGGGGGGGTGGAAATGGTAGGGAGGTGGGGGGGGCTGGGGCGGTGGACTGGGATGAGAGTAAACGACAGAAAACTATAAAAGAATAACAATTAAAATAAAATAAAAAATCACTTTAAATGTGAATGACTTAAATGCTCCAATCAAAAGACCCAGGGGAGCTGAATGCATAAGAAAACATAGTCCATCTATAGGCTGTCTTGACACCCACTGTAGAACCAAAGATACACACAGACGAAAAGTAAAGGGGTGGAAAAAGATATTTCATGAAAATGGAAATGAGAAAAAGTGATGGGGCCGGAATACTTATATAAACATAAAGACTTTAAAATAGAGGCTATAATAAAGGACACTACATAAAGATAAAGGAATCAATTGAACAAGAGACTATGAACCTTTTAAACATTTATGCACTCAACACAAGAGCATGAAAATATATAAAGCAGATCTTGATGGACATAAAGGGAGAGATGTACAGTAATACAGGCATAGCAGGGAATATTAACACCTTATGACATCAATGAATAGATCTTCCAGACAGAAAACTAACAAGGAACCAGTGGCCTTATATGACACACTAGATCAGATGGATTTAATTTATATATTCAGTATTTTTATCCTTAAACTAATAATTATTATTTTGCTAGAATAATGCAGTTTTTCAATTTATTCTTTAGGGGGCTTATTAAGCACAAATGTTCAACAATTTCCGTCATTCGGTGAAAGCATTAGGTACCTCACCTTAGTAATCATTTCCCCTAACTTCCTTTCCCACACTCTTCAGAAGAGGGTCACCACAATTATAGTGAAACACTCATCACCACCACCAGGCTAGCCATCTCTCTTCTTTCTGAGACCCTAGTAAGAAAGATTAAATCCAAATGTCATTATCAAAATGTACTATTTATCTGTGAGAATGTTGGCAATTAGCAATGAGATAGAGAAAGAATTCACATTGATGTTAAATTTAAATCATTTCAATTACTGAAGTAAAAGTTTTCAATGAAAGTGACTAACCCAGTTGAGAAGGGTATACTAGCTGTCTGTTGCTGCAAATCAAATGACCCCAAAACTTAGCAGGTTAAGACAACTACAAACTATTTTTTTTACTGTTGTTCAAGTACAGTTGTCTACATTTCCCCTCCACCACTCCCCCTGCCCTGCTACCCCCACTCCCCACCCTTGATCCTACACCCATTTGGTTTTTGTATGGATCCTTTATATATGTTCCTGAAATACATTTCCCCTTTCCCCCCATTATCCTCTCCCACCTCCTCTCTGGTTACTGTCAGTTTCTTCTTTATTTCAATGTCTCTGGTTATATTTTGCTTGCTTTTTTTGTTTTGTTGATTAGGTTCCACTTATAAGTGAGAGCATATGGTATTTGTCTTCCACTACCTGGCTTGTTGAACTTAGCAAAATGCTTTCCAGTTCCATCCACGCTGTCATGAAGGATAGGGGTTCCTTCTTTTTTTCTGCTGCATAGTATTCCATTGTGTAAATGTACCACAGTTTTTTGATCCACTGATTTATTGGTGGACACTTAGGTTGCTTCTAGCACTTGGCTATTGTGCTGCTATGAACATAGGGGTACATAGGTTCTTTTGAAATGGGGTTTCAGGGTTCTTTCGGTATAATCCTAGCAGTGAAATGCCATTTTTAATTTTCTTCTTCTTTAATTCCATTTTTAAGCAATTTCAATTTTAGCTTTTTGAGGAATTTCCATACTGTTTTCCATAGTGGATGCACCAGTCTACATCCCCATCAACCGTGCACTAGGGTTCCCTTTTTTCCACAACCTTACTAGCACTTGTTGTTTGTTGATTGGTTATGATGGCCATTTCTGACCAGTGTGAAGTTTTATCTCATTGTGGTTTTACTTTGATGAGATCCCAATTGTTTATTCTTTCTTTATGTCCCTTGCTCTATGGGACATATCATTGAATAATCATTTTGTGGAATATCTGAGAATTTCCTGCCTATGTTCTCCTCTAGGACTTTTATGGTATCATGACTTATATTTAAATATTTTATCCACCTTGAATTTATTTTTGTGTATGGTGTAATAGTGATCAAGTTTAATTTTTTTTTTTTTTGCATGTAGCTGTCCAGATCTCCCAACACCATTTGTTAAAGAGACTATTTTTACTCCATTTTATGCTTCTGCCCCCATTGTCAAATATTAATTGACAATAGAGACTTGGCCTATGGGTTCTCTATTCTGTTCCATTGATCTATGTGTTTTTATGCCAGTACCAGGCTGTTTTGATTACAGTGGCTTTGTAGTAGTTTCATATCAGGTATTGTGATCCCTCCTATTTTGTTCTTCTTTCTAAAAATTGCTGCAGCTATTTGTGGTCATTTATGGTTCCATATAAATTTTTGAAGTGTTTGTTCTATCTCTGTGAAATATGCCATTGGTACTTTAATAATGATTGCATTGAATCTGTAAATTGCTTTGGGTGGTATGGATATTTGACGATGTTATTTCTTCCAATCCACGAACATGGCACATGCTTCCATTTGTTTGTGTCTTCCTTAGTTTCATTCTTTAGTGTTGTGTAGTTTCCTGAGTACAGGTCTTTTACCTCCTTGGTTAGGTTTATTCCTAACTGCAAACTATTTTTATCTCACAGTTTCTTAGGATCACGAATCCAGACATGGCTGGTTCAGGCTCCAGGTCTGTCACGTGGTTTCAGTCCTAATTTCCACTGAAGCTGCATCATCTGAAGGCTTGACTGGGGCTGGAGGATCCACTTCCAAGATGGCTCACCCAGGTAATGGAAAAAATTACCTCTTTAAGGTTTTTATTTCTGAAATTTTCTGACAATTTAGATATTTATGTTAACCTAAACTGCTCTGAGAAACATAGAATAATTCACTCATTTATACCTTTCCTTTATGTAATTCTGAAAATATTAAATAATCTACTTATATATTGTGACAAATTTTAAGCAGTCTTTTAAATAATATCCTATCAATATTTAATATGTTAAATGATGATACCCTATAGCAAAAGAAATTTGTAAGGTGCCATAATTTCAATGATTTAGATTAATACAAATCACATTCTCAGAAATTGGATGCTGGCATATGACCTTCTTTTATATTAATCTTCTTAACTCTAATGGAAGGATTTGACATTTTAGGCTATAAAAATAGTTCACTACCTCTATTGTATGAGCAGTCACCTTACATCTTTGAAAATGTTCCTTCTGATCGAGCTCAAATTAATGTCATTATGAGAATCAAATATCTTCTACTTGAGCTATTAATTTATAGAAATCCAGGTAGTCCTGAAGATTGTAATCAGTTTGTAGCAAAATAACTTTCCAGTTCTTAAAAAAGAGACAATGTTGTAATTTTGTGAGTAAAACATCACAAAGACAACATGGAATAGGAAGGCATTTATATTGGGCAAGATTGTAAATAACAACTTTAAATAGTATTAGGTATTTGGGAATCTGCATTTACATATTATAGAAGAAAATATGCACTCAGAAGAAACAAATTTATAGGTAACATATTGGAGTTGTACTAACTTAAAGACAAATAAACCCATTTATTTACTGTAGTAAAATTTAGTGACCATGTATGAGGCCTTACTATAGGACACAATGTATGCTAGGAAAATAGTTGTTTGTATTTTTATCTCCATTTTGTTCACAAGAAGCCAAAGCTCAGTAGGATGAACCCACTTGCCCAAGAAAGAGCTGGACTTAAAATTTAAACTGAAGAGTGTTTATGCCTACGCGAGTGTTCTTAATATTCTGTTCTTTGGAATAGCATTCTAACACTTGTTGGCCTGCTTATCAACATCTGAACATCTGCCAATATTCATTTTTACTCATATATACAAAAACTACATTACAGATATTTGTCATAAATTTGACATAATTTAGTAGTTTGCTCTTTCTCCTCGATTGTTTCTACAGAAAATGTAAATATACAGCAAATATGTGTGTTTATCTTTTTCTATAATACTGCACTTATTAAACACATTATAAATAATAACTGATAAAATGCTATCTAAAAAGGCTAAAGTCATGAATAATTAGAAGTCTTGTCCAAAAATTAATGTAGAGTATACATTTAGGAAAGATCCAGGAGCTCTTTTTTAAGAGTTATTAAACAATGCAGCTAATTTTCAAGAATAACCAGTCACAAAACATTAAGGCTTCCATAAAAAGAGTTTAGCTCATTTTACCTGCAAAAAAAGATCAAAAATAGATCCTTCAGGTAAGTTAGGTTGGTAACATATGTACTGGGTGTCCACACAAAGTCAGACATCAATGACATACTCCAGTGTGATTGAAGGTGACTGGTATCACAGAGCCTGACCAACCCAATGACTGAAGGAGGATGAGACAACAGCTGTTGAGGATTGAACCAATTCCATTTCAACCAATTTCAACCAGTTCCCTCTTCCTGTTCCAAAAAGTCAGAGCAGAGAGAGCCTGACAGTCATTGATTTTTTTACATATGTGTATGTGAAAAATATATACACACACACACATATACCATATATATACTCACATATGTGTGTATATTGATGGATAAATATACATTCAAAATGTTGAAGATAAAGGTACCTTAATAAGCAATTATTAAAACATGAGTCTTTACTGATTTTGGTAAACATCAGATATATTTTACTACACAAAAAAAGTGACAACAAAGTTTTTTTTCATAGGCTTTGTGGCATTGGAAAGAAAATGGGATGTGTTAACAGGGGAGTTGGATGACTGCTTAACATGTATGCATGTTGGTCTTTCTGTAGAATGTGGAGAATTATATCAAATATACTACCTCATATAATAAAGAAATGGGAACTGGTCAAACTATCTAGATCTAGTTCCAGCAGATAATCTTTATTACCTTGGACCTGATTTCAGTTTCCTTGACTATAAAATGAAAGTAGCCTATTTTAATCTTTTTAATATTAAAGAAGCAATCACATGCTATAGAGTGATTAGAGGCTTAGATGAGAAAATATATATTATATGTTAAATACATACTTGAACTATATTAAGTATCTAAAAAATATTAACAAATGTTATAGTTTATGTGGTTACCAGTCCAGAACTCCCCCACCGCCCCACCCTCTGACAAACAAACCCCCCAAATTCTCCTTAGTCGTATTTGGAAAACTTTAACCAAGGAGAAAAATATAAAAAGAGGTTTAAAACCTCTGCTTGCACTCTTCTTTTTGACTAAAACTATCATTTTTACTACGATCTTTAGTGTTTACACAATGCCTAATATATAAACATGTGTCAAAATCTAAAGCATATTGATAAATATGTACAGATTTATTTAATAAATATATTTGTATTTAATATTGTTGAGACTTTTTAAAGTTATTGAACAATATAGCTATTTTTCAAGATACTCAGTCAAAAAATATCAAGCATTTTCATAAAAAGAGCTTAGATCATTTTACCTTAAAAAATAGAGAGAGAAAGCTAAAACAATAGCTCCTTTGAAAATTAGAATATGGCTCCACAGACCATCTGCATTTTGAGAGGCTTTTCTTATCTGAACTTTCGAACCTGTTGAAAAATTCCTCATAAGGATCTTTGTTTCTCTCACTATTTCTCTATCTTTGAAATATTGATACTTGCTCTCCCCATTTTCTTTCATTTTATATCATCAAAGATTGCATACTTTATATTCCTCTCATATGAACTTCAAATATATCTGCTATTTATACTTTGATAGCATGGCTCGTCTGCTTAATCACAGTGACAGTAAACCTGCAGAATTACTGAAGAAATATACCCTATTTCAAAACAAAATGATCTCTTCACTTACAATCTTCTGATTATATTTCTTCTTTTGATTTTTACAAGAAATATTCTTATCCATTTCAATGAAGCACATTTGCCCTTTGAATACCTTTTTACCTTTTTTCATTGCCTTTACTACATATAAAATATGGTAATTGAAGTCTAAATTGACTACAAAAACTTAAGAAACTAGCAGGTAGAGAAATGATTATTTTAGTAAATTACGGTATCAACTTGTTACATAAAACTTCTGTCTCTTCGACTTTTATGAAAATTATTCAGTGATTATTGGGGAGGTGGAGAACACAGGTAAAGTGGGGAGGTGGGGAACACGCATTAAACCCTGGCCTGCAGGAGATCTGAATCCTGGAAAAGCATGCTAAGTGAAGTGGCTGACACTGCTGTCTGCCCCGCTGGGCAGGTGGACCCTTCTTCCTCATGTTTCTAGATTTGCTTGCTAGCTTGAAAATGCCTACCTTCTCTAATAGAACAAAAAGTTACAAATACCAGAGGGGAAAAGGGTGGAGGGAAGTAGAAGAGGGTGAAGGGGGAGTAAATGGTGAGGGAGGAGTACTTGACTTGGAGTGGTGAACACACAGCACAACATATAGACGATGTGTTATAGAGGTGTACATCTGAAACCCATATGATTTCATAAACCATTGTCACCCCAATGACTTTAATAAAAAGGAAGAAGAAAACAGCAGTGAGTTATACCACCAGATGAGACCAATTACACTAATCACATTCTGTTTTAAAATAGCCTAAAGAAGGGGTCCTTGTGTGGTTCCCACTGTATCGTGAGTTTTCAATGGAGAGCTGAGGCAGAGAATGACTCCAAATCTGAGTGATCTGAAATACATCATTTAACTTTTCTGAAAGCTGGAAACTTTAGTATTACATGGGTTTCTCTCTACCCTCAGTTTAAGATTATAAAATAAAAGCCTGGAATAGTAGAATCAATGAAAGATCATAGAGTTTAATTTTTCTAGTTTGAATAAGCAATATTAAATTTTGCCCATTAAAAGTTATCAAAAATGTTTAATAGTAAGTATTTCATCCATGCAACTGTTAGCCCTGATGTTACTAAACCACTCTCCCTATAGCTGCGTTATTAAATATTTGGTAGGTGCTAAGAAATCAGAATTCTAATAACAACACCTGCTGTTTTGTATAACTTACCAAATGCCCAGCATTATGTTAATAGCTATAGTAAATTAAAAATAATCAAGAAAACTCCTTGAAAAAGAGTGACTATGTAATCTATTGTCCAAATATGGATACTTTTGAGAGCAAAAGCAGCATCATTAATGATTAAACTACTAAAACAAACTTAAACTGATTTTCCTGGGGAAACTGGGCCATAAGGTGACTGGATGTATGTTGTAAGGGTTTGCTGGCAAGGAGAAAAATGTGTAGCCATGTGCACTGGGGTATGAACACCTGCCATGGCTAGAATCAGAGGTAGTGGTGGGAAGAAAATGATAAGCTGTTCATTGTATTGTTTCATTAGTTACAGTAAATGAATTTATTGCTTTTGAAATTTAAGTAAATTAAAAAGAAGAATGATTAAAAAGCCTCCCACCAATTTTAATACGTGAGTAGGAAACATTTTGCTTCTCATTTGAGATAATTCATATGAATATATTGGAATTAACATTGCCCAAGGACACACAGTGTGTGAGACATGAAGCTAGGACACAACTGTGTGCACCACACTGTCTCCTGACTGTGGTTTCCAAGAGAAGATTTCTTGGTTGAGCATCAATGGAACTTACACTTCTCCATTATAGGTATGGCTCTCTTGACAATTTCAATGATCAGCATTTTGCCCTCAGGAAATTCATAAATTAAGAAGAGCATGCTACTCATCGGTTACAAGAACAACCCTTTGTAGCATTCATCTTATAAGTATCATGCAATGGTCATTCCCAGTTGGAGTAGAATACCCAGTATTTGAAAATAGTAAATATTTTACAGCTTCAGATCCAAAGTTTTCACTGAAGTGCATGGACATATAACATTATATCATATTTAAATAAACATCAAATGAGAACATTTATGGAAACTACAAAATTCCTAAACTATAATTTATATCATCTTATTGACAAGAGTGGATTGTAAAAATGAGACTACATTGCCTATTGGGTGGTAGCACAGAGTGAAATTTGCCACCTTCTTCTTTTATTTGAATATGTGTGCAATATATACAAAATTTGGATAAAATTTTTAAAATAGTATTTTATAGTGCCTTATAATACAAATATTTAATAAAGTGGTCAATTTTTGCATCAGGTTATTAAACATGTTTGAACATATGGAACAATATGAGTGCAATCCAAACTGGTAATTAAATTTGTTAAATTTCCTCATTTAGTTGAAATATCACTATTGTCTTTAAAGTTTTATTTGAAATAACTCTGTTAAAAAAGGAAAAAAAAAAAAAAACGTGTCAGCCAAGCACCAAGTGTCAGGCATTCTAGTCATTGAGAAATGTAAGTTTACTGGCTACGTATGTTAAATAATAAACTAAAATGCAATAATAGATATTCACTTATTTATTCAATCAATCATTCATCAAACATTTGTGTAGTGCCTACCATGTACCAGGCATTTTGCTTGCCAAGCATTAGGAAATAGTGGTGAATAAAATATGTATTTTTTCTCTTAGAGCTTGAATTTTCTTCAGAAATTATTTAACAAGTAATATATTTATGAAAAAAATACAAGCTGCTAAAGGATGCTAACCATAGTTGTGACTAAGTGCAGGAAGTCAGGAAAAGCCTGGAAGACTTCAGAAGTTCCTGGAAGTTAACCAATTAGGGTTGAGAGTAAGTTTGATGAATAAGAAAGACAAATGTTAAAAAGCTATGCAAATGCATGGAGGGGAACGATGAAGAGTGTCTTGCAGCTGAGAAACAGTTCTTGATATGTTAATAACATAGCAAGCACACTGTTTGTAACTATTCTAAACATTCTGGTTATCATTGAGGGTCAGGTTCCCCCTATCTGCTGAGTTAGAAAAAATGAGGGAGAATGGTGGGACACTTGTAATCAAAATTCTAAGAGCTAATGAGTTGGTGCAGCATTTTTGGAAGGATAACTAGTTAAGTTTTAAATTACATTTAATTTTAAATGTTTTTCAGTATTGTTACACATGACTGTACTACTTTAGGAATTAGCTTTTTCAAGAACAGCATCTTTCTTATTTTATCAAGAGTCTGATTATAAAGTTAGGATTCTGTGAGCAAGGGAAACAGCATTGGGTACCCACTGAAAGGCACCTGCCGTCTGGTTGCCTGCCATCAGGAACACTATTACTGATTCTTGGTTAGAGGGTCATCATCTGGTCTTTCCATTGTAAAATTACACTTGCTTTCAAGTATCCTGCAAGGAATCTACACTACTATGCAATTATACAAATATACATTATGCAAAATGTTTTATCCTGATTAAAAAAGCAAAATGTTCCTTCAGATTGAAACACACATAAGGAGGCAAGCAATGCTTACAAAAATAAAGGCATGTTTTTGCACATATTAATGAAACTCCTGATCCTCCCATATAAAGAACAAAATCTTTAAAACAAGGAACAAGATTAAAAGAAAATAAGACACAATGGGACAGCAATTATTTTAATAGCAGAATTCTCATCTGTTTCAACAGAGGCAAGAAGAAAATGAAGTAATTTATCCTAAATTTTCATTAAAAATAATTTTCAATCTAAAAGTGTATAATGGTTAAGATACTTAAAAGTGAAGGCAAAATGAATTTTATCATCCCTATCCTTCATTCATAGAAAAACTTATGTATTCTGTTCATTAAAAATGTTACTGAAACCACAATAGAAACCACATGAACCCCAAACACACAAAACCGAGTTATAATTCTGGCTTTTGTAAGAATGAGAGAAATCTGTCTTTCTGCTCAAGGCCAAAGGGAGAGAACTAGTGCCTGAAAAGGGGCAGGGAGTGTGTGGAGAGGGTTTCCTGCAGAGCTGTTACTTTGGCTGGAGGGACCAAGCTAGTCCTTGGCAACTTTGTAGGGAGGAAACTAGAAAATAAATAACCTGATCTCAATTTGCTCACTCCATGTTGGAGGGTGTAGGGACCCATTCATGGAGGCCACGTGACTCGGCCCCCAAGGACAAAGAAGGGTTAAAATGAAGGAAAGTGGATCAGTGATGGCAAATAAAATTAGCACATAGCCTAAGACCAAAGCCCTGCTTTTGTTCGCCTCCAGCATTTGTATATCTAATAACATCTGCTACTTAAGCTCATTGTGAACATGCACTTACCCTGTTCCATATGTTGAAAGGTAAAAAGAGATCTAAATATTTGGGGAACTCAAAGAGAAAATGAAAATAACAGGAAATGCAAATGCATATAAAACACTTTTCAAATTCTTCTATTGAGACCTATACCTATAAACAACATTTAAAAATTTTAATGGACACAATTAGAAAAGAAACAGAAAATCCAAACACGTGTGAAACAACTGTCAAATTCATCATTGCCAAATTATATTAAATAATAATTCTATACTATTTTGTTTCAGTTTTACATTACCAGATTTTTAAAGGCTACTATCAAATGCTTCTCAGGTTGCAATGTCATTTACATTATACATTCTCTGAAGGGTGACATGGAAATCTATGGAAACAGCCATAAAAAATTGGTAACTTGTATTTCAGTCATTCCTCTTCACGAATTGATTTAAAGGTATCTATAAAGTAGGGTCATTTATGTATACACATCTTCACTGTTCATTGTACTAAGTTGAGCAATAGTAAATTGCATTAACTCCGTATAAAAGAAAACAAGCTTGTTAACAAAAAAATAACTGTAAAAATTTCTTACGTTAGTTATAAAAAATAAAATTCAAAAATAACTATTTTACAGAGAAGGAAATATAACAAAGAGTAATAGTGATAAAAATAATTTGATAAAATAAAATCAATCAAATCTGTTAGTCAAAAGTGTTACTTATGAGTCTGGGTTAAAATCTTTTTAAATGCATACACACATACTCATATATGTACTGGTACTTATGTATATTTCTCTTTCTATATATATACACATATAATATAAATAATCTATAAATATAAATAAATAACTTTACATAAACTTGGTAGTTCATAGTCACACGGTGTATGTGTATGTTTGCAGGTACATGTGCATATTTGTGTATTTTCCATGTGGAGTAGTTTATAACACTTTTATGAGTATCAGTTTTTCAGAAAGTGCTTCTGGTTTTGTCTTTTTGTTTTTGATCAAACTAAACTTTATGGACAAAGAAACATTTTCCTCTAGTAATGTGGAAAAAAGATAACCTTCATTTATGTGTTCATATTTCCTTTTAAAATATATTACAAGCCAAAATGCTGTTAGGTTACAGTTCCATTGCATCAAGCATCTGATTCTTGCAGGGAACATGGTACAAGGATGACTGGGAGCCGTCCATCTTCTTGACAGGTGACCTGTTTTAGAGTCGGGAAGGCCATCATCCAAGGAAGTGCCTTTACTCAGGTGTATTCCTTTAATCCTTACTTACAATTTACTTGAAGAATTTGCAGGACAAGGGCTCTTTTACTTTACTTATCTAATTATATCAACACAGATGAGAATATATTGTTATTATTTTGATAATATTGTTAATTTTTAAAGGATAATGAATTTGGGAGTGTAGCAAACAAAATAAATTTATTTGTTATCAGCATATGTGAATTTTGTAATTTTACTTTTTTAGTAGAGTTTATCAGTCAACATCTTCTGTGTTTTATTTGAAATAAACATACACAGAACATTAAAATAGGCAATGTATATTTAAAAATCACCATATCAATTTTGAAAACTCCGCAACAGCTTCATTTTCTAAATATTGGTTATCCGTAACATATCTTAAAAATTTTCACCATTTTGTTTTACTATAAATGATTAGTCAGCAAACCATTCTCTTTTGAGATCTCTATTTACATTAACATCCACAAAGCAAATATAATTGAGCATTACAAAGCAAATATAATTGAGCATTAGAAGTGCCCTTGGTATTCTGTTCTCAATGTCTTAGCTCTCACATCAAGGTTCCATTTTAGCATCATGCTATAAATAGAAAATATAGTGGAGAACATTGGCTCATCTTGTGTTTTTAATATTCCCTGCAGAGTAAAGTATGATATAACCTAATTATAGTGGTAGAGTTTTCACTGTAGGGGAAATTGTCATTATTTTATTTGACAATTGAGCAATTAGCTTCTCTACTGGATGGTTTACTATGTGTTACTAATTAAGCTATCCATGGGAATAAAAGTTTATTTAAAAGTTAGTAAAGATACTGCTGCTATAACATTAAATAAGGCAGCATAATACAATGCAAATTCATATTATGTCATTTTGGAAAATGAACATGTTTACATTCCCCTCTCTAAAATGTTACAACATACTCAAGTGTTTTTTTCTGGGCAAAGCTCAAGATGCATATGTTGTTGCTTGTTGAGTATTTTATAGTATAAAGTAAAAATTAAATAACAATTATCAATAAAGAGTTATTAGTTTTTTAATACTCAGTGTTTTAAACATGATGGCAAATTCATAATATTTGTCTAAATGTTTAATTGTGTGTATTAATACTGGAGAGTTCCTTGTTGATAACTAGTTAACAAAATCTCATATTCCTCTAACTACTAAGATTAAGGGAATAATTTAATAGATTAATATAGTGCAAATGATTTATTAACTTTCTAGTTTACTGCCTTGGTGACTGAAACTCTGTTTCTTCAGGATGCTAAGAATGATTTTGTGGTTAAAAAAATGAGTGATTGTGTGGTAAACAAGGAAACACCTGAACACCTTGTAATTTACTGTGTCAAAAACTGGAACTCAGGGACCATGATTCCTGGCATGGAACGCTCATATGTCTAGCACAAATAAGAGGCAACAATCCAATTATTACAATTTATGATGTAACTACATATGTGAAAGTTATGTGAAGGAGGGTGATGAAGGAAGACAAAAAAGAGTATTTCACATATTTGTGAAGACGTCAGGAGAGCTTTCTCTCTTGTAATGCTTCTAAACTAAAAACTGAAGAATGAGTATGAGTTAATAAATAAGGCAGGAGGCAATCCAAGCGCTGAGATCTAGAGGCAGGAAAGGTCATGAGACACAGGACAAAATAAAAAATGTCTACTATGATCCCACAGAATATGGTAAGCAATCATTCTACTCATTCCTCCCCTAACTGGCATGTGACCTTGGGCTAGTCACTGAAGATTTCTGCATGAAAATTTTTTGAGGAACCTGAAATTTGCCCCACAATTTATTATTAAATGAGCTTTTAGGTTGACCTACATAAATCACCCCGTATGTAGAGAAAAAAAAAGGTCAAATATCAAAAAATGTATTATGGTTTATAACCTAACGGAATTTAAGAGAGGTGCTACCAATTATATAGACATGAAAAAGCATTGAAATTCTATAATTAAACCAGATTATCAGCAGTATTTAAAAATTATTTAGCCCTGGCTGGTGTGCCTCAGTGTATTGAGTGCTGGCCTCTGAACTTCTGAGAGGGTCGCCAGTTTGATTCCTAATAAGGGCCCATGTTTAGGTTGTGGGCCTGATCCCTGGTTGGGGGCACTTGAGAGGCAACCACACATTGATGTTTCTCTCCCTCTCTTTCTCCCTCCCTTTCTCTAAAAATAATAAATAAAATATTTTTTAAAAAATTAAAAAAGTATTTAAAATATGTCTCCTGTTTGGAACGGAATGTTTTGAAACTTACTCTTATGAGGTTGTGGCAGTTAGCATTAGCAAAATCATTGCAAACAGTCCTTGCCCCTCAGAGTCACTAGTATTTAAAACTGTGGGTAACTAACTAGTACTGTTTTTAGCCCTGCTTTGGCTGCCTAAATCAAGTTAAGACAAACTATACCTACGCTGTGTTGGCAATAGTGGGAGCACTTTAGTGAACTGTCTCTCCGATAGTTAGATTGCACTTGTCATGCTACTTTGGTGTAAAGGTAATTTGAGAGGCTTGTTTCTTGTTTCTGGTAAGCGTTGTGGCTTGAAGATGAAAATATGTCACACTAGCTTGTTGGCTCTACTTGGAAAAGACATAGAACTGTCACCAGTGAGAAAGAAGAAAGTGTTTTATTATTTACATTAAATTCCAAGGACTTAGAATATCTGCTGTATAAAGAAAGTTGAAGCACTTTTTTGTGAACTAAATTCTTACAACTCCAAAAGAAGAGCTGTTCTGCACCCCATTTTTTCATAACTACTAACAATTATTTTTAGGAGAAAAAAATATCCCTGCAGAAAAGAATGGCTTATCACTTTTGTAATATATCAGAAAGTAAGGCAAAACAAATATTCCATTTGGAAAAAAATTGATAGAAAATGTTCACTATGGGTAAAACTTTATCCTCTGAAAATTACATTCCACTTGAAATAATTTACTTTTCTTTTTAGAAGAGGATAACTTTACACCTTAAAAATAGGAAAGAAATACTAATAATGCAACAAATAGAAATTACTTTCAAAGATCCTTATTAGTCTCCAAAGAATATGTATATCAACTAAATTGTGATTCTATAAGGGAAAAGCTAATTTTATTTCATTTTCAGCTTTATGGCCATTTAAAATATGGTCTTATAGTCCTAGCTGATGTGACTCAGCGGATTGAGTGCTGGCCTATGAAAGAAAGGGTTGCAAGTTCGATTCCCAGTCAGGGCCCATGCCTAGGTTTTTGGCCAGGTCCCCAGAAAGGGCACATTAGAAGGAACCACACATTGACATTTCTCTCCCCCTCTTTTTCCCTCCCTTCTCCTTTGTCTAAAACCAAACAAATAAATAAATAAATCTTTAAAAACTATTAAAAATAAAATATGGTTTTGGAGAATATAGTTACACTTGATGTTTATTACAGAATATTATTAAGGTTACTTTATGTTATCATAACTCAAGTTTTTGATAACTAATGCACACCTACTATGAGACAGAAATTTTCTTTTTTTTTAAATTTAATACTTAAAATAATGACACAATCCCTGGTTGGTGTAAGTATTCAGATTGATGTAAAACTACCATCTTGCTCATAAATTCTAATTTATTTTTAGATAGATTGTGTTTAATGACATGGGGTTAGAATGTACTGTAAACTCAAATCTGGTAGGGCTGTTTTTGTGGTCATGATATCTTGTTCTTGGTCTTGTTTTTCTTTGCCAGTTTTCTCCACTTCCATTTGTATTTCAGATTTTGGTACTAGTTTATGTGCCAGACACAGTATTTGTCAATGATGTAAATGTAATTTCTTCCTGAGCCTTCCTAAGTGTTTTAATGAGGACAGATACATGCAAAATGCAAATTTAAACTAGAGTTCAAATGTAATGTTTACATTATATTTAGATTTAAAAATTATATGACTCTAGGAATTGCTGGATTTACAGATAAAAGGAATAGAATAAGTGATAAGCAATGGGAGATAGTGATGCCACATTTATAGGTAGAACATTTAGTATCTTTAAGGTATCAGAAATGATTTAAAAAATGATATAAAGATGAGGGAGAAGAGAAAAGACATACAATCAAATGGAAAGGGAAAAGGAAAAGTGAATTCATGGCCATGCATTCATTTTCTTTGTGATACTATGATTAAGTGCTGACCGGGCTCAAAGCCAGGCTGACCAATAAGCATATATTTGAAGAAGGTCTTCTTTGTGCATTTTGTGAGTTTCTCTCCAAGTGCTCTTTGGTCCCGGAACTGAAGTGGAGAACTGATAGATGAGGTGCATTTAGATTGAATATGGGAAGACAGTTTCTGTATAACATTTGGAGACAATATAATTTCCATAGAAGAAAAATACAAAAATGATTGAAGAAGTAGAGCAAGCTTGAAATTGAGTTAAGTGGATCCAGAAAGAATAAGGAGAGTTAGAAAGAAAAAGACAGAGGCTAAAGCAGTTACAGCGATGACAGGACATGCAGTGTGTGGTGCGATGAGATTTTGGTGGGGACAGGACGGCACCACCCCAACTGAGGGAGAGGCTGCTCCGCGGCAAGTTTCTGAGATGACTAGGAGCCAATCGCTGAGGAAAGGAGAACTAAAGATAAGTGAAACCAAAGAGGGCAAGAAACAGAGACTGGTATTTCAGATGAGACTTCAATTCGGATAGTAACATTCCTGAAAATGAGAAAAATGGCCAGTGCTAGAGGGAAGAGTCTCAGGCACTGCCTTTGCTGGGGAAGTTGTAAATAAATCATGGGGAACGAAGAAAAATTGTGATGAAATGACCTGGAAAGGGATGTAAAATAGGATGACACTCCTTCCCTGAAACACTGGACAATAGTACCCTCAAGTTCTGAAGTTTTGTTTATGCATCCAAATATTCCTAATACCTAACTCAGTATTTAAGGTGAGTATATTTTTTAATGAAATTTAATTTAATAAATAAATGGAAGCCTTTTAATAACACCTGAGTTAATTAGCGCTTGCTATGAGTTATCAGGAAAATGTACATTTTGCATATGATCATTTGTGCTGCTCACCAGATATTTAGAAAAGTCCATTTCATTACATGTCAGGGGTACATTTTCTCCTTTTATAGTTAGGCGTACTGAATGACTTACTGTTACCTAAATAATCTGAGAAAAAATCCACATGCAATTTATTGGCTCCTCTTTCCCTCTGACACAGCTACCAGCAACACTGAGTTAACGGGGCCACCGTAGACTTGTTTCTCTGCATGCTTTCTCAACAAGCAGTCGAGCCTCTGGCTGCTCCGCAATGGGGAAAGCCCAGTGGCCAACACTGGGTGTCATCTTGTCTGGAACAGTGTTTAGGAAAAATTTTGCATCTTATCTTCTTGTTAAATTAAACCAAGCAGATACAATCTAGAAATTATATGATTTGAAAAGTTCTAGAAAAGTCATGCCTATATATTCCTCCACTTTCTTAATGTTCAAAATTTACATTTAAAAATCAAATTAGACTTTTATTTTAGATACTATATTTTCAAAGGCACATTAACATTTAAATAAGCATTACTATTCCATCATACGTAATTTATGTGCCAGATAATTCTATATGAATCTTTATACATTAAAAATATGTAGGTATAGAAGGACTTCTGAGATGAATTTATACTATCAATATAGAATGGATATCAAGGACTCATGTTACAGCTGGATATTAAAGCAAGCCTCTAAGAATGTAAAACACATACTTCACTTTTTTCATAAAGTTTCACATTCTCTGGCAAGCAATTTCAATTAGTGACTATTCAACCAAATCTATGTCACTCAGATATTATATGTTTTAACTTAAAACTGATGCCAGTAATGAGATTTCAATCTTCCAATGATTAATTTGAGATGATATTTATGTCATAAACTTAGTCAAGGCTCAATATATAGATGTCAAAGAACATGAAAAATAAAAATAACTTTTATAATTTGGGGACATTCTCCCTTATTCACATTATGCTTTCTAATACTATAAATTAAGTTAATCTTTAATTAAATTGTTAAGATTCATTTCAAGTAAAAGGATTTATGCTATATCCTTACTTGATTATTTTCTACAGCCCTCAAGATCCAATGCTTGTAAAGTTCTAAAAGGCACACTCCTTCTCTAAAAAAAATAGCAATGCTCTCTTAAATTCTAGCTTCTATTTATGAAAACTAAACATATTGCTAGAATTTCTGCTTCACAGTATACCTAGTAAGATTTAATATACAAATATAAGAATGTAAGATTATAAAAGTATAAGAACAAAAATTTTAAGACAATATTTTAAACTCTTCTTTTGGTCTAATGTTAGTGGTCATATAAACAATATTTTTGTATTTTTTGCATTTCTAATAGATGACCTAATACTACACAGTTTAATTTTAAATAATGAAAGAATTCACTATCAATCATACCCAAAGAAGGAAGATAATTTAATGATAACTAAAATAATGATAAAATGTTATGATTTTAATTTTTGTGCATAAAAATAAAACCTGTTTTAGAAAATGAGATAAATACACTGAAGCAAGGTAATAAATGTATTAAAGTATTTATTAATGTCCAGAAGAGCAGTGGAAACAAAGATAAAGTTTTGGAATAGGGAGAGGGACATCTTATAACTGCTGAAAAATGTTTTAGTGTCTTTTCAAAGAATGTATATTTTATAATGGGGATTTTTTGTCATGCTTTTAAGAGCACAAAAATTACTTGTGATAAGATCAATAAAAAAGCAAACTCTTTTATGTTTTGCTAATGTAAAAGCAATTAAATCAAACATCTCATAATTATGCATTAGATTTTTTTATAATTTTCAAATCCATAAATGGAATACGTTTAATGAAACTCAAATTACAATCAGAGAACTCTGGCAAAATAACAACTACCTTAACTGTTTGACCTACTTTTCTCCTTATTCTTCTCACATTTTGTGATATCTGTTAGGTTAAAATGATTTTTTTTCTGTACATATTACTGAATAAAGAGCAGAGAGAAACTAAAAAAAATTTGAAGTGTGAAATACAAGAATATAGGTATATGCCTTGGTTTAGGCATACCTTTCCTGCAAATAAGTTAGACCTCTTGAGGTATTATATTTGTTATATCAGCTCTCTTGATTATCTCTGATGCATGGTCTGCCATCTACTTTCTTTTGTTTGTTTGTTTGTATCTAAGGTTTACAATGCAGATGGGGAGAAAGAGAGTACATAGGTTAGCACCAGGTCAAATCAATGTTGAGGATTAAGATAAAGAGAAATGAACAAAGCAAGGAAGAAATCAGTGGTGCAAAATTGTATCCTGGTTACTAACAACTCTTTCTCCACCCCCCCCCCCCCACCGCCCCGCCTTTGGAACTAGTTCACTTATAGTGAGCTGTTGGGAAAAAAAAAGAACCTTGACCTACATAACACAGATGCATGGTGTTTGCCTCATTTATTGATTTGTTCATCAACCATTTAGAAACATATGATAATGTTTGTTACCAGTTGTTGAGAACTTACTATGTGCGTACTGCTTTATAGATGTCTGTTTATGACTACCAAGAATAGCAGTTACTATGGGTCTCATTTGAGTAATTAAAAATTTCAGGTCTACAGATATTACATTTGGTCTGTGTTGTCTGTGCTACAGCTGAAGTTTAGGCACAGGTTTGTCGTATTTGAAGTCTGTACTGGGACAGGCACTAATGACAAGGGCATTTTGCTGAAATTCTAATAGGAAGAAAAACATACATTTGAAAAAATATGTCAGTGTAGAAAAGAATCAAATACCTCTGAAATCCAGCCTATAAAGCACAAGAACATTATATGAGGTATGATTTTCATGTTTTACTTATTACATGATTATATCATAATGCAACACTCACTCAAAATTCTAGTTCAAATTCAGAATTAAATGTATAAAAAGAGGTTAAAATCAATGGATCATTCTAAACATGAATCAGAGTCTTGTAATAATAATAATTTAGGAAAAAAAAATCTGGTCATTATTGCCACTATTGAAACAATTAAAATCTTAAAAAGAATGATTGATGATATTTCTAAAATTGTACTCACTAATCCAAAGAAAGTACGTTATTTCTCCTTTATTCACAGGAATATCCTGTAGGTTCTAATACAACTTATAATATTCCATGGGGGGGGGTGGCAGTGATCTTGATTTCTAAACATGCAACTTCATGTTAGCTGCCATATACCCATCCTGGAATTACAAGAAGAAAGAAGTAAGATGGTAAATGTGCTTATCTGTTTAATGCTTACATAAAAATATAGTCTTATTTTATTTTTATATTTGGAGAAGTCAAAGAACAAAGAGAAAGTCAATGATATGCTTAAGGTTACATAATTGTTACGTGTCTGAAGTTTACGTTATGGAAGGTGAAGGGATTAAGCCAAAGAAGCATGTATACCTAACACATGGACGTAGACTACAGTGTGGTGACAGCCAGAGAGACAGTGGGTGGGGTAGGTGGAGTGGGCAAAGGATAAGACTGGGGAAGGAAAGAGACTGCTTGGGGCGATGGGCACACAGTGCCGCATGCAGATGTGTTATTGAGCTGTACATTCCAGACCTCTTTGGCTTTGTAAACCAGTGTCACTCCAATAAATTCGATTAAAAATTTACATTTTATACTCTATTAAGCAGATTTGGTCTGGTAAAGAAAAATAATACATTTTCTCTTTTCTGTTGGCTTCCTTGGTAGTTGACAAGAAATATACTTTTCATTTTGTCCTGATCTCTAGGAATCTTAGAACTAACTGTTGTGTTTTTATCCTTTATTATTTTTGGCATGTTTATGTGGGTGCGTGTATTTTTATTCTAATGCACCACAAATATATTTTAGCACTTGTTCTGGTACAAAAACACACAAAATAACTGTGTTAGAGATATTTTGGTGTTACAACAGATGACCATTTAAAAATTCTTTCTTAATGTATTTTTTACTTATATATTTATTATTGTTGTTCATGGACAGTTGTCTGCCTTTTCCCCCCACCACTAACCCCCACCCCAGCCATCCCCGCCTTCTTAATGTATTTTATTAAAAATGTCTTAAGACAGCTTCCTTTTTTTCTCTCTTGACAATTAATATGATTAAGTCAAGGTTATATTAACTGCTTCTTATACATTATTGTTCCTCTTGTTATTTTCTCTTAATGTTTAGAAACTGTGTTTATAAAATAAAATTAGAGATGTTTTACTAATCACCCTAATAGATATTTTATTGCTATCACTTCTACTATCTGACAATGACCTAAGTTAGCATGTCTTCCTGAGACACTACAGTTGTAATTAATCTTAACTAGAATGTATAGTATGGTTTCAGCTTAATTCTTAATGGGCTCTACTGTACATATTAAAATAACTACAGGGAATTGATGAATAGCATTTCATTAGCAGAAGACAGTAATATCCAATTTCTCAAAGATACAACAATTCTTGAGACAAATATATAAAACATAGGAAAACAAAGATAGACTATTTAAGCACAGGGGCAAACATAGAGCAGGTTATTGACTTTTGAAGTGTTCATGGTTAGTACTAATTAAGAGCAGGTTAATGATCTGACTGGTCTCCACTGCTATCTTCTCTGTCTCAGCATGGTTTGTCCAGATAGCAGAAATTGAAGGAAAAGTTTCAACACCACTCCTTAAAAAATAAAAACAGAAGTGTGGGAAAAGAGAAATAAAAGAGGAAGAGCAAATATAAAAAGTGATATTTGTGTTACTGAGCTGGACATCACTTAGTGCATCAAGTACGACTAAAACGCATGATATTATCTTTCAAAAGACAAAATAAACTAGGTATTCTCAAGACACTTATTCCTGGGTCCAAAAAATAGAAGAATTTATCTTCTGGCCCCTATCCTTCGTGATCAAATTTTACCTCCTGGGCTGCAATTTCATTTGCATTTCTTAGTTACATTTGCAGTGGCCCTGAGTAGACCCACAATCTCTCATTCTTCAGGGCACAGGAGACCTCCAAAGTAGAAAACAGATGATGTTCAGAACACCCATGAGATGAGACATCAGGATTACCTGATAGATTTGGTGGTAGTCCACACAGCATGGGTTACCGCAATAGTGGCTTATAGTCTAGAACAAATAGTCAAAGTTTCCAGAAATGGTGAAGTTGTGATGATCTGCAATAACACATGAGAAGTGTCTGTCTGATTGACCAGTCTCCTGATCTAAGGATGCTCTCCATAATATACAGTGATTTAATAAAATAAGGCACTTCTGAGACATCCTCATTTCTTCCCCAAGAGGTGAGGTGCAGGTCCAACCAGCCACAGTTTCTTATTTAAAGGACCGCATCTCCTTTCAGCAAATTCGCTGTGAAACAGGTCTTCTTTTGTTTTCCCTCTATATTTATTATTCACAGAAAATGCTCCTAGAAGGCCCTAGGTATATTCTTGAGGAGAGATGTCAATGCAATAGAAGTAGGTGATATGGGAGTTCTCGCCATTAGTTTATTTGATTTTTTCATACCTCCTAGAACTGCTCAGGTCAGATCCCACATACCACTTTCATTGTACAGTACATTACAGCTTCACACTCCCAAATTCACTACTCAGCAGGTCTAACATTGCCCAAGTTAGGAGAAATATATGTGGTAATGCATCATTTGGTACCCTGTTGCTAGGATTTCTCTCTACTAAGAACTCCTATTAAATTAGAAGCTATTTTTTCTATTGAGATTAATTTCTTTGCTGCAGAAATCTTAACCTTGAGCTACAGACTAGGATTCTACATGTCAATGTTTCTTGCTTGTTTGTCAGAGATTCAGTACAGTGCCCTAAATGTACCATAGGTATCTGAAACACTGTCAGATTTTCCAGGTCACATACTTCAAGTGACAGTGAATCTTGAACCACAATCTTGTCTGAGCAGAATACTCTTCTACATTTGGCCATACTCAAAACTGGCAATTTTTTTGAGATACTTAATAAATGAATCATAATAGTATTGTAAAATATGTTACATACTGCCTCTTGAGAGGCCCACCAAGCACTGTAATTAGGAAAAGTGAGGCATGTTAAATTTTTATTCATCTTAGAAAGAGTGTTTTGATATGGTCCAGTCAAGTTGATCCCCTAAATATGCACTGGCATAGGAACCCTCAGCATCTTTGATGGGATTTTCTTTCACACTCTGACTTTCTGTTGCCTTCCTAGGGCATATTGACACTCGCTGATTCCTGATTATTGAGCCCAATTACATGATACATATTATAGTAGACTTGTATGATCTGGAGAATACCAAAAGGATCAATGTTCCTGAAGAATATGTCACGAATGTGAGCATAAGTATTAACATAGCCCTCAGGCAATCAGGGAATGTGCCCTGCTGCCCCTTTATGTGGTGACATGCTGCATTTGGTTCGCCCTACAGTCAGGAATTAAGAATGCAATTGCAAAGTCTCCTTACGGGTACCAAGTACCAGAGGTGCGTGGCTCTGTACCAATAAACATACTGTATCAAGCATGTAGCTGCAACTGGGTCTGCACGCTGGGTAAGTAAGTGTAAGGTAGTTAGTCAGTCCATAGTTATCTATCAATCAGGATCAATTAAAAAAATATTTTTCCTTAACAGCCCAGTAGGTAAATTGAATGTGTATGTCACAGGAATCATTACCCCTGCATTTTTTTATGTTTTTGATGGTGGTATTTATCATCATAATTCCTCCTGCAATAGAGTATTTCTTTATATATTTTCCAGGCTCCTTTTTTTTCTGTTGTTGTTGTTTTTCTGTGATGGCTGTTACTCCACAGATCATAAATCTATGTAAGGATCAGTCAGTTGTTAAATGTGCCAGATTCAATTATCCACTCAAAGACCAGAGGAATAACTAGGAGTTAGTTGTACAGACGTGTTGGATACATTGCCCTGTGTGACAGTCTTGGGCCAGAAACTCCATCTATCACCCAGTACCCAAGGCTCTCACTTATGCATCAGTCTTAGTACAGAATCTTTACCTAACAGCCTTTAAAATAGCTGTCATTCTTGTTTCCCACTACACAGTAACGCTAGTATTGGCTACAAGTCCCTTTTGGAAAAGATCAAGGGAGTATTTACTTAATTTACTTGCAGCAATATTGCTGAATCCATTCTCAAGCCTGCCCGGGTGTCTCTTTAATTAATCACTTTTTTGGTCTGTGAACTGACTTAAATCTGGAATTTTTCTGAGAACCCCCAATTATCTATTTTGGTGACTGATGCCTGTTACGGGTTCACAAGTGCTCATTTTATTTATTTATTTTATAATATAGGTCAAGCAACACACTACTCTGCTTATTATCCGTTACCCTCTAGAACCCTGTGATCCATTTGCCATCACAGATTCCTGTGTATTCCGACACCCTGATTTCCATTTCTGCCATGTTACCCATTTCGTTCGAATCCATTATTGCTACTTACCCCAGAGAGCACAGTTCCATGGCATCATCCCCCATGGTCATTTAAGTCTGACATAGGACCATAAACATTAAGTTTCTTAAAGATGTTGGTTTCTTCTTCATGCCCTACCAATGTATTCCATATTACATTGCTTCAGTGATAGAAATGGCCTGTAGGAACACTTTAGAAAAAATATTTTGATGCTGTGTTTTCAAGTTGTACATCATGATCTATTCTATCATTACCAGTTCCTTGAGTATTTCTTTCTCCCTTCATATTTCAGCAAGGAGATACTGACATCCTCACCTCATTTGCTATAGACCGACGAGCCTGTGTTCAATCTTCGAAGAACCATCTCAGTGGATTATGAGGACTGACTCTACTTCCTGACGGAGAATTGACTCTCAGTCTAGCACTGAGTGCCTCAAATTCAATACATTCTCTTGTGTCACAGTATTTGCTATTGTGTGCCGCCCAGTTCTTCACTCAGCACTGACATATAATTTTCCCAGCTGTTGGCAGTGTTGGTTAAGGCCTCACAGTTGAATCTGTTTCTGAGAATTGCCCTTGGCCACAGAGCGATGCCTCAAAAAATCTCCTCTCTCCAAGGGTCAGCCAACATTAAATGACTGCTCTGTGAAAAACTATAAAGCCCCTTTTCCTTGATTCAATTCCAGACAATTTAGATGGTTATTCACCTTCAGAACTCTTTGTGAGATTGACTGAGTCCCCTTCTTTCATTGTGTCATAGCAGTTCAGCTTCTCCTTTTGCCCAATCTTTCTTCTCTAAGCCACAAATAAGTGCTACTTCCAAGAGCATAAAAACTCTTGCATGCAAATCTGCACCTCAGAATTTCTTTCTCAAGGACGCCAACTAATAGCAAGCTTTGTATTTTACTACCATGCTTTGCCACTTTTAGGATCAACTACCACAATTACACACTAGTTCCTACCCTGTACAATTTAATTGGGTCCTACAATTCCAAATGGTGATTAAATTTGTCTTGGATAAAGTATTGAATCCCCTTGCTTAGAAATGGGCCTGGATATGATATATGTTGGAACATTTGATAGGACGGCTCTGAAGGAACACAAGCAACCTTTTGGGAAACATCTCCAAGCTAGAGGGGGAAAAATGCTCTCTTCTGTCAAGTGGTGAAGAACTGTTTCTGTTTTTGTTCAGGGGGATATGGAGTTCAAAATTCTCAGTTCTGTCCACACAAATGCCCCCATCCCAGTTCTCATAATCTGTCTCTTTACTAACCTCAATATTTGGTGCCTTTTTTGTGACTCTGTCATATTTAAAATTAAATCTTGTGTTTGATTTTCTACAAAGTGCCATGTAGCCATAGAGGTTAAGACTCTGAATAAATGAAGCTATAATGGCCCTCTGGCATTCAGAGTGCCTCAAGGTGGCAATTGTCTGCTCCAAGCCTATAATTTTCTATTTCAAACATTCCAGTGTCTTTAACAAAAGCCAGGCCAATCAAAAACCCCCATTATTATTATTGTCTCCATACCATATAAGCATACTGCATATCATAAAATCTTATCTTTCACCTGCACCTTATACCAATTAACCACAAGGGAAAGCCTTAGTAATTGTGATGTCACCACATGCCAAGCTAATCATCTGCCCCTCACAACACGAGCAAAGGAATCATTTCTGTGAGGCTGATTAGTAATGCAGCTTCAATCTATTATCCTAAGAGCCTACTGTGGCCATTCCTGATACAAACTGTCTCAGAGTGAGCTTCTTAAAAATAGGGCCTGAAGCAATGACTTAGTGTTAATGCTTTATGCAAAAGTAAAATCCTTGAAAGCTAGGGTGAGGGTAAAGGAATGTTAGACTGGGAAGAAGGGAGAGCTGGGAAGGGAGAGAAGTTCAGGGGTCCACTCCCAAACTAACCAATACATGATAAAAAATGTGATTGATTGCTCGATCTCATGGTTTTATTTCCAAGAAGCCTTATTTTGACTGTTACTCAGGAAAGACTATGCATGGGAGAAGAAGAAAGGAGAAAAATGTATTCTTTTCTTGCAGCTATCTCCTGTTGGTCGAGACTTACCTTCAGAGTTAAAATTTAAATCCAATTCCAATTTGGTTTGGTGTAGGAACAAGATGCTACCATGGTGTTTTATGCCTCAGCATCAACAGGAACTCTGGACAAAGGGCAAAATGTGTGCGTTGGATCCACGAGGAGAGAAACCATAAAGCTGTAGCCATTTGAGTTTGGTCAGGATCCATACAAAGGGATCTTTGTGGCTGTGGCTAATGGTGAAAAATTATCCAAAGGCCACTAGAACAGGTTAAACAATTTAAAAGCCTTCCGATAAAACTACTTAGTAGTTTCATGACCTTCTACTTTGTCTCTTTGACTCAGTTGCTTCCTCTATAACATGAAACTGATAATTGTACAATCTTAATTGGTTGCTCTATGAATTATGAAGTATTTTGCTTATAAATATTTTTACAGTTCTTGGACCATTAATAATTATTAACTATTGTTGCTATTTTATAAATAAAAATTCTTGTAACCTTAATAAAAACTTGAAACATCCCTTGTTATTATTTCATCTTCTTATAAAACACTATGTATATAGAATACCATAAATATATTGCTAGAAGAATTTGGGTATTCTATGTCATGGCAAAATGAGGGAAATATTCATTAAATATTAAGCTTGAGTTAGGTTTCCTATTTTTACTTAAAAGTAGAGATAACTATCTAGCAATTGTAACCAATATGAAAGTGAAAAACAAGCATCAGTTTTCTGTAACCATTTCCATAGAAATAGAAAGATCCAACATACATTTTTTTACTTGAAATTTAGACTAGAAATGATTAGTATTCTTGCAGATTCTTTCAAGATTAAGACACCTACCCACATTTAGTAGAAATCAGATATGTTTTTCTTTCTTGGTATATAGGATATATTCTTTCTCCTTCTATCAGCACCTTAGTTTATTCATGAGAAACACCTGTCCTGTCACTGGGTTACATTATGAAAGAAACATAACCTCACCCTTGGATCCTGGATGGAATGTGACGCTGGTATGGTCAATCCACATGTTTGGTTTCTCATGGTGACTAAATCAGGAAGGGTCACAAGACCTGAGTCAGTACACTGAAGATCAATCTCAAGATTTATCAGAAACATTATACCTCAGATTATTGAGTATATATGTGCCCCTGAAGCTGCTGTGCATTTTTCTTCTATGTGGGGAAGTTCTGTCTGATTGATAGTACAAAGGGAAAGCAGAGGCAAAATTATGGCAAAAAGATTTTTTAAAATAGGGGCTGATTTTGTTGACAGCATTTGAGGCCTGGTTCCAACCATACTTAACACTTGAGTTATTCTCAAACCATTTGGTTATCACTATTACTACTATTAATACAATTATTACTATTTTGATTCTGTTACTTGCAAACAAATGTATATTGGTTCATCAGTAGTATATTTGATTCATTCGTTTTAATGAATGTACTATAGTTACGGAAGATGTTAACAGTGAAGGATGTGGGATGTTGGATATATAGAATCATTCTATGCAATGTTTACAAGTTTTCTGCAAATAATTCTGAAGTAATATTGAAAAAAAGGAATCTTGCATAATACAAATTGGATTTCTTGTGTCATACTGTCCAAGAGTAAGTAGATACTCTCGCTCTTAAATTTGAACTTAAGTAAAAATGGTGAAGCACATTCATTTCTTTAGTATTCACACTTGGGGAATCTGTGTTCCCTCAACCTATATAAAGAAAAATTTCAAAACACTACTCCATGTGGTCAGTTTTGAACAAAATGTTTTCATGAAGATAAGATTAAAAAGGATTAAAAAATAGAGTATTCCATTGTGTAAATATACCATAGTTTATTGATCCACTCATCTACCATTTGCACAATGGAATACTACACAGCAGAAAGAAAGAAGGAGCTCCTATCCTTTGCAACAACATGGATGGAACTGGAAAGTATTATGCTAAGTTAAGTAAGCCAAGCAGTAACAAATACCATATGACCTCACCTATAAGTGGAACCTAATCAACAAAACAACCTGGCAAGCAAAATATAGCCAGAGACATTGAAATTAACAACAAACTGACAGTAACCAGAGGAAAGGAAAGAGGGAAATAATGTGTGAAAGAAGGGAAAAGGACATAAATAAACATAAATGAGGGACCCATTGATGGATCCAAGGGGCACTGGGATTGAGGGTGGGAGGTGGGTGTGGGTAGGGCAGGGGAAAGTGGTGGTGGAGAAATGGAGACAACTGTATTCAAACATCAATGAAAAAAAAGGAAAAAAATAGAGCATTGCAACCAGTAATTCTGATCTATGATCTGCTAAATAATGCTCAGCTTTATATTTTGGTTTTCCAGTCATTTTCATGTCTGCTGTATTTCCACTACAGCATACTATATCTGAAAGTAGATTCCTTATTTCTATTTTTCATCTCAATATTGTATCAATCAAGGTTCAATTTTTAGTATGGCATTTTCTTATTTGTTTTGTAAATTTATATAATTTTTCTTTGAGTAACTTTTTACAATATCGTGTATTCCATCATAAAAACAAAGACCTTATTCCAAAATATCAGACAGAAAGATCTTTAAAAATGTTTTTAACTCAGCCCTGACTGGTGTGACTGGTTGGGCATTGTCTGGCAAAGCAAAAGTTTTCTGGTTCGATTCCCAGTCAGGGCAAATGCCTGGGTGGCAGGTTTGGTCCCTGGTTGGGGTGCATAGGAAAAGTAACCAATCAATATTTCTCACCTTCTTTTTTCCTTCCCTTCCTCTCTCTCTAAAAGTAAATAAATAAAATCTTAATTTTTTTTGTTAACTCAGATATGTACTTTCCCATGATACTCTGTAAAAAATCAGCCTTTCGTATATAACCTGAAGATATTTAACAACTTCAGTTTCAAAACAAAAACAAAAATTGTAAAACTAAACAAATTACACTTAATTTAAAAAGCCTATCCCCAGTCTTATAACTCATGTATGACTTTTATTTAATCTGTTTGATCTCTTTTCTAGAGATTTTTTAAATATAAAGAATATCTTTGATTTTACATAAGGGTGGAAAGTATGTATCAAAATTACAGAGGCTCTCCATCCCCACAAAATACCTCCCAAGATACTATTGTTAACAGAATTAAAGCCATTCAGAAGGAATGCAAAGAAAAAGAAAGATTATTTATAAACTGATATTTAAATTAAAGTGTTGAAATTTAAAATCAGGCATTGCTGTGAGACAAAGGATTGCCTTTCCATTTTCCTATAGAAGTATTATTGTCTGGGCTTGAAGGTTTAGATGATGGAGACTGACATAGTAGAAGATTTAGAAAGGCATGCAGTGCAAAAAGGAAAAAAAAAGAAATTCTATCACCTCTATTTTCATAGGTATTTATAAGAAAAGAAGTAGAAGAGCAAGGAGCCTGGAAAAGTGTAGACCAGGGTAGCCATGGGCCCTGATTTTTCAGCCCTGGAATTGAAAAGCATGCAGTGGTTGGAGGGACAAAGTTCAGATTGAGGTCAGCTCTGTGTGTGTGGAATTTGTCCAGCCAATCATTTGGATTGAAGGCAGAAAACTGCATGGAGTGTTCCTGAGCTAACATTGGATGCTTTTATAGTTGGGGGTAGAACAGTGTTGCTAGGCAAAGAGAAGGTCTCTAGTTTATACTTCCAAGCACTTCTCTGCTTCTGTGCATCACTGACACACAAAGGATCAGAGGGCAATGTGTTGGAGGTCAAGGTAATTTCATAGTAGATGGTACCATCAGACAATAGAGCAGTTTAAATAAGCAGCAAAAATTAAAATAGTCAATTCAACTGGGAGGGCCCCTAGAGAGTAGGAAACAAGAAAAGATAAGAAATCATTTGCTACAGAAATTAGCAGCTGTTGCTAACAGGATCAGAAAAAACAGCAGCTCAGGTAAATTATACATTAGCATACCAGCCAGTGCACATTACAAATGAACAGAACAAAATCTGTTCTTCAGCATCACAAGATTATGTCATCAGCATGACTCTACTCATACACCCAGATGACATCTCAGACACAATGAGAAGACTGATGCAGTTGAGCCACCTAAGAAGACACATTTTCTAACGTAAGAAATTTAATGACTGGATTGTATTGGGATTAGCAAATAAAAGTAAGATTTACTTTCTTTTCTTGCTACCTAGCCATCAGAGGGTAATGGCAAAGATGAGAAAGTTAGCCCTGGCTGGTGTAGTTCAGTGGATTGAGCTTAGGCCTGTGAACCAAGGGATTGGGGTTGGATTCCCAGTCAGGACACATGCCTGGGCTGCGGGCCAGTTCCCGGCAGGGGACGCACGAGAGGCAAACATACATTGATGTTTCTCTCCCTCTCTCCTTCCCTTCCCCTCTAAAGATAAATAAGTAAAATGTTTTAAAAAAGAGAAAGTTATAAGAAAAAATACAGAATCTATATTTTCTTCACACTTCTGGATATAACATGAGTCATTCTGCAGCCCTGCAAAACGTGTATTTTTGACTTCCCAGTTTAAGACCACTTTATCTTCAGGTCAGTGAAGCTTCTCTTAATCTCCAGTTTTTCAGTCAATTTCTAGATGCAATCTCCAAGTTTAGATTAAATTTTGGCACCATATCTAACCATTCTTTCCCGTGGTTATGCTCCAGATAACTTGAAACATCCTTGAATAAACATTAGTTGAAATCCCATCATCATTCCAGTTCCTATATCATACTAGTTTTGTAATGATTAAGTTGAATCTTATTTTTAAAGAATTTATTTTCCACAATTTCCTCAAAATTATTCTTGTAAACTTTGTTGCTTTATCCAGTTATTTCCTACCACATTTTTTTATTACTGACATGACCTAGTATTGAGTTTCAGGGGAATTAGAGGTTCAGTGCTGCAGGAGCAAACATATGGAATTTGTTTATATGTGATGGATGTGCTAAAGCATGGGTGGTCGTGTGAGGAGTGGCTAGCATTCAAGGTGTGGGAAGATGCCTTTTGTGAAGAGCCACAGAAGTCATGCTAAGGAGTTACCAGAGGCTTTAACACAGAGGAGCCATATGTACATAGATTGCTGAACATGTAATTATAACAGCTCTTTGGAGAAAGGATTAAAGGCAGAGAGATCTATGATGGGGAGTCAGTCGACAACTTTTATGGTAGAGCATACTGAGAAAGACAAACACTACAGAATGGAAATAATATTAAGATTGATAAATTATTGGGTAAAGAAGTTAAGAGAGAATTAATGCCAAAATAACTTTAGGAGTTTATGATTGTGATATTGAAGAGCCCTTTGATAAGGATGACAAGTAAGTAAAATGAAGAAGTAAAAAGTTTGAACAATATCCTTACATAATTCTTTTCTGCAATCCTCAGAACCCAATGCTAAAATTATGGAATAAACAAAAGTCAAGGAATCAGGAAAATGAAATAAAGTAATTTCTGTGAATTCCTTAGAATAATGCCTGGCATAGTAAGCACCATGTGTGTCATTTAGAGAACTAGGTAGGCTTCCACTCTTATCAGTTTAGGGGTGAACAGACATGCCATATGTGGCCAATTACCCCACCCACCCTTGAGAAGTTTAAATATGCATTATAAATTTTATATGAACCTTGACATATTTTGTGAGCTAGTACCCAAACAAAAATCTCAAAAGCAATTTTAGCATATATTTTCTTTTTTAAACCATTGTTACCTGTACTCTTCTTTCCAAGGGCTTGTGTCATGCTTGTAAAATCAATAGCCAGAAGTGAGTACTTCAGTCAGCAGAAAATCAAGGACAGCCTCTAATTCTGCTCTGCAAAATGTCTAGTGCTCTAGAAGCACTCAAACAGAAAATGATGTCTTTACTTTTCCTAAGCCTAAAAATTTTAAGTTTTAAGTATCACCACAAATCTTGGGTCTCCAATATATGTTTCTTTTTAATACTAGTAGCCATTTTTCACTGAATGCCCCTCTGTGCCAGCCCTAAGCAAAAGACTTTATAAACATTATCTCTAATCTTATTAATAATCCTACAAGATTTTTATTTGTGTCTTCAGTTTACACCTCAGGCTTTGAGATATTGAAATAATTGGTTCAATGTCAACACACACCTAGGGTTGCAAAGAAGTCTTTCTCCCAGGGTTTTATGACTTTACAGCTGACTAGTTGTCATTCTTGAAAACTATCCTGGCAATCCAAGACGCAGGAAAAATGGGAACGATGTCTGTGGTCTTTGCTTGCTAACTCACTGGCTTGGTTTTAGGTTTCATAGACACACCAGAGAAAAGTTAAGTGAGGAAAGGGGGAATGTAGGAATTACCGGGTTCATACAGAAGACTTTGCCTGCTGAAAGACACTGAGCATGCTCTGTAATGTAACTAGTCATATTTTCCTATGAAACCAAGGAAAGGAGAAGGTAGTTTGGGTTTGATATATCAATGGAATCTAAAAGAAATAAGGCAGAATAAGGCAAAAAGGAAAATCATCATCATTATGTAGATAATTCATGCTATATATCTTGTGTGTGTTTTATTTGATACATGTGATATTTTTACTTCGTTTTATCCCAGATTTTTAGCAGGCTCTTCCCCTACACCCAGAAGAATGTGTGTTAGATTTAGTATGATTGATTTAAATTTGGCTGCTACCTCTGCACCTGTCATTTAACTGTTAACAAAAGTGCAGTCATACAACTTTTCTTCTGGGCCTTTCACCTCTTTCTATACAAGAAATGTCTTTCAAGTATGACAATAGGCCAGTAGGAGCAGGAAGAGCACTTTGAATGCCAATCCTATTCATGGTGGTTTTACTGAGCCATACCGATTTCCTTGGGTTTATATGGCTACTGGAGAAAGGGATGACCATCAGAGGTAATCAGAATACAGTATCAGAGTTTTGAAAGTGATTATAGAAATTTAGAAATATTTATTAAGGACAATAAAAGTAATTTTTATATTATGAATAGAATATTTGTAATTTAATTTCTTTGCCAGATAGAAGAGAATCAATAGGTATAGAGTGTAATATGATGATATATATTTACTTAAAATATATTTATTACATATAGCACTTGGATTAACAGGAAATATATTTAAAAAGATGAGAAAGGATAGAAATAACCACCCATAGCCCTCTATTAGATATAATTAGCATGATTATTTTCAAGTATATTCTTTAAGACTTATTTTCCACTAAACCCACATAAACTAAAAATAAGGAAATATTCATTTTTGTCAGGTGCTCTCTCTATTTTTTAATTACTTCATTATACCACTCATGCTGTGTTTATGTTAATATATAAAAATTCAACTCTTGGATAGTTTTAAAACCAATTATGCAAGCATAAGTTATATCTTACTTGCATTTAACAATTAGCATGCATTACCTTCTGGTCAATTATGACAAAACTCAGAGAGACTGCGTGACCATAAGGCGGAGGTGGGCAAAGGAGGTGGAAGAAGGGATGGCAGAAACATCCCTTGGGGCGATGGGCACATGATGCAGTGTGCAGAGGATGTCATTTAGTTGTGCACTTGATCTGTAGGGTTTTGTGAACTCATATCACCCCAATAAACTAAATGAAAAAATCAAGTTTAACTTAGATTTCTCTTATCAAATGACTTAACAAGAATATACAAAACACAGGGGAAACTATTTTCTCTGTCACCTTCCTTGCATTTCAATATAACTTGAGAAATATGTTAATGCTATGATATTCTTTCAGGTACAACTTCACAAAATAAAGTGGATTTGGTTGCTAAGGAGTGCAAAATGACAGTTGACATTCTAATCCATTAGCAAAATATGAAATGCTATGCCAAATGTCACTCTTGCCCTCTTAAAATGTACTGAGTCAGGATTTAATATTGATTTTGTACATGTCTCATACATGCCCCAGCATTCAGTATTTTTGATGACAGGTTATATTACAAATCACTCATATCTTTCATCCTGATCGGTAGATATACATTTTGAAAAATATTTTATTATATTTCCTGTCTTCCTCTAGTAAGTAAGGATTATAAATGCATTTTACATATTGATAAAAGATAGCTTTTTATGGAGTAATGCACCAGAAGAAATAGAAAGAATGAAGACATAAATGGTTAGAAATAATGGCTATTTTATGGCCTAAAGTGCAAGTATTAAAAAAAAAAAAAATGATTGTAATAGGAGGAGGAAAAAAGCCTCTCTTAAAACATAATCTATTAAGTGACTTTAGAAAGAATAATAATACCTTAAATTTTATAACAATTTAGCTTCAAACTATGTTTTTATCCATTGTCTTATTTTGTTTTCAGAACCAGTCACTTTGTGATATAGAAAGAGTAGTTATTACTTCCTCCATTGTCCAAAACCAGTCACTGACCAGTCATCATGAAAGGTTTAGTTACTTGTCAAAGGACTGGAAAATGATGGGGTCAAAATATAGAAGACTGTTCTGATTCCTGGTCCATGAATTTACTTTACACTCCCTTAGGATAGTTTCTGCTTATTATAAACATAAAAATAAATAAAATAAAAATACATGAACCAATAAATATATCCTTGCACTCTTCTAATTTTTTCTTCTCTGGGATTCTGCAATAAAATGTTCTAAAATAAATTTGTGTCTTAAACAGTGCTATGGATCTTGAGATCTCATTCAATGATTTAAAATACCTGGGAAAATGG